>BLSH010324927.1:1071571-1089391 GCA_018402905.1 Glandirana rugosa | reverse complement strand
CGAACACGTTCCCCACAGGGGTGCCCATTGTCTCCCCTGATCTTTGCCATGGTGATGGAACCCCTTGCACAAGCTATAAGATCCTCGCCGGCAATAAAGGGCATTAATGTCGGTAACGTAGAGCACAAAATAAAGCTATATGCCGATGATGTCATCACTACAATCACTGATCCCCAAACATCCCTATCTAATGTCCAAAAACTCTCAGACCAATTCAGTGATATATCCCTGTACAAGGTTAATCACAACAAATCCACTATGCTTGACCTAGGCATCGACCCAAAGACTAAACATTACATATCTGAAAACACTCCCTTTCAGTGGTCCCCCAATGCCTCACTCCCATTCCTAGGCATTCACTTAACATTCCCAAGCAGGTTCATGTTGAACACTAACCTTAACAACCTACAGGAGAAGCTTTTGTGCACTTCCAAAGAATTGAGCCTAGTCCCATCCACCTGGGCAGGAAGAATAGCCCAATTGAAAATGTACCTGCTCCCCAATGTTTTGTACATGTTCCGCACAATTCCTGTTCCTCTTTTGCCCACTCAGCTTCACCAATTACAAAAAATAATTAATTAATTAATTTGGCAAAACAAGAGACCCAGAATCAAAAAAGAAATTCTACTTTCCCTGGTGCACAAAGGTGGTATGGGAGCCCCGAACATTCAAGCATACCACAGAGCAGTAGTTCTCGATCAACTAAAAGAATGGTGGATACCCAATTCAAGTAAAACTTGGACCCAAATTGAAGCCACCGTCATCTCAACAGACTTAAAACTCTTACTTTCAGCTGTCACTCTCAACTTCAAACTGCAACACTACTGTATGGATACAATTATGGCAGCTCTGAGAGTATGGTCCGCATGCATACAAAGGGATACAGGGACCCCCTAGAAATATCCTCTCCAACTTAAACCTCAAAACGCAGAACTATTTTCGCCAGACCTATCAGCGTGGCGTAAGGCTGGACTGACTACACTTGACCAATTGTACTCCTCCTCAGGCTTGCTATCATTCTCGCAACTTCGACAGACTTATGGCATTCATAAAGCAACATTCTTTCTGTATCTCAGAATCCGCTCAATCCTCACCAGCAACAAAATATCAGAGGCTAAAACAACATTACTTGACATACTAAAGTACTATGAAACACCAAACCCTGCTGTCAAGGGCATATCGATGGCATATAATACTCTTATATCACCTCCGACAGTAATACCCGATGCCTCTACAAATTTCTGGCATAAGTTTACAAACAGCTCGCCCCCAACCAATGGAATGAAGCCCTGATGCTCCCACATCGAGCATCCCGTTGCATCACCCACTGGGAATCCCTTCTAAAGCTATTTCACAAATGGTACTATACTCCGTGGAGACTGGCTAACATATTCCCATCAACTTCACCATTGTGTTGGAGAGGTTGCGGCGAAATGGGAACCTTATATCACATATGGTGGGAATGTTACCGCATCAAACCTTACTGGCAAGAATTTGCCTCCATACTATCTTCTCTCTGCAAAAGACTGACCTCAATGTCCTCTCTGGACCTCCTACTAGGTCTGTCAATCCCCACTTGGCCCGGCCACGTTCAGATCCTTGCCACTCACATACTGATTGCCGCACGCTTAGCAGTTGCAAAAAAATGGAAATCAGACCAACCTCCTACCTCCTTGGATCTCATCAGCTTGCTTAACTTGCACTACCAGCTTGAAGCAGCCAACCTCACCAACTCAAAATTTGTCAAGCACTGGGAGCCCTGGATTAAAGACCAGAGAAGTACTCCTCTGTAACACATTTTAGATGAGACTACCAGTCCTTCCCTACCTTTTCAGACTTCACCCCTCAGCAGTTTACAATGATATACAATCCAAAAGCAGAGGCCATTCGTCTCAAATCAGATCCAAAAACATATGAAATCCCCAGCAATTGTCTACCATTGTTTCTTCCTCTTCCATGCTCATCCCTGGCTATGAACTTCACGGCCAACGAATAGTTACTCATTTTGTATACACCATATGGTTGTGCGCGCACTGGGATACACTTGCCCATCTTAATTCACCAAACACAATCCATCTTGACGAGCTGCACCACCAAGCAAGACCCTCCTCACAACACACCCAGGAGCTGCATGAATGATACATACAAGGTGAGCTGCCGTGTCACTCCTCGGCCCTTCAGGTACAGTGCAAGCCCAAGTTGGGGTGCCTGGGCTGAGGAGCGGGATGGCCATTAAAAGCAAACTTTTAAGTCGTGCATGACCTGGCTGTACCCTATTGTGTGCACGGCTAATAGATGCTACCATGTGTTGTGTTACCAATTGAACTTGTTATACGTTGTAATCTACAGCAAACCTGTTTTGCTTTTTCTACTACTTGACTTATTTCTGTAATGTGCAGAAAACATAATAAAAATTGTTGAAACAAAAAAAAAAAAAAGGTCAGTGGTATACTGAAAAAACAGTGTGAAAAGACTGTGCAGCAAGTGAAAAGGGGATTGGGAAGGAAGGAAACAGGTATAAACATCCCATGACTAAAGTGGTGAGAAGCCAATAGGATGCTGATGTGGAAATAGAAACCATTACCAAGAAAGCTATGTGTGCTAATATTTTAACAAATAAATGTTGTGCTTTGAGCACCCTAAACTTAAAACTACTGGCAGCTGGTGAATTTTTAGGATGGGGGGCGCTAGACCCTGCCCCTCCTTTTTGACCAATCCCACTTCCCATTTCTTAAGCCACACCCCTTATATAATCCACCCACTCTGTCCCCGGTATTCCACTTGCTTCCACCCATAGTGTCAAGAGTATATAATTAAGCATCACAGGACAGAGTATACAGCTCAGCATCACAGGACACAGTATACAGCTCAGCATCACAGGACAGAGTATACAGCTCAGCATCACAGGACAGACTATACAGCTCAGCATCACAGGACAGACTATACAGCTCAGCATCACAGGACAGAGTATACAGCTCAGCATCACAGGACAGACTATACAGCTCTGCATCACAGGACAGAGTATACAGCTCTGCATCACAGTACAGAGTATACAGCTCAGCATCACAGAACAGAGTATACAGCTCAGCATCACAGGACAGAGTATACAGCTCTGCATCACAGGACAGAAAATCCAGAATGATAGCAGTTCACACAGTAAGATAAAGTGACACCCGGTGCAATGAACAATTTACTCTATGCAATCCACCACCGATTGAGGCGAGGCTTACCAGATGAAAATAGAAAAATGCCTATGGCTAATCCCCAGCCTAGGGTATACGAGCCTAATCGCTCCAAACTCCCACCGGAGGACCTCACAGTGTATCCCGGGGCAGTTGTAGTATCGATTGGCAATATCATGAAAGAATAAGCTCACAATAGTGAAGTACCATTGATACAAATGTAACAACATTAAAAATTCTTACAAAGGTGCAGAATAAAAAGCATCAGGCTGGCTGGCAAACTCCTGTTTCACAGGCTAAAAGCAATCATGGTGACGTCAGCGCATCCTCCCGACATACGTTTCGTCATAAGCAGACGTTGTCCAGAGTATACAGCCCCAGCATCACAGGACAGAGTATACAACTCAGCTTCACAGGACAGAGTATATAGCTCAGCATCACACGACAGAGTACACAGCTCAGTATCACAGGACAGATTATACAGCTCAGCATCACAGGACAGAGTATACTGCTCAGCATCACAGGATAGAGTATATAGCTCACAGATGAGGGTATATAGGCCAGCATCACAGGTAGTGTATATAGCACAGCATCACAAGTAGTGTATATAGCTCAGCATCACAGGTGGAATGTAGCCCAGCGTCACAGGTTGTATATATCCCAGTGTCACAGGTGGTATATAGCCCAGCATTACAGGTAGTATATAGCCCAGCATCACAGATGGTATATAGCCCAGCATCACAGGTGGTATATAGCCCAGTGTCACAGGTGGTATATAGCCCAGCATCACAGGTGGTATATAGCCCAGCATCACAGGTGGGATATATCAATGCATCACACAGCACCCCCCCACCAGGGGCCCATGTCACTGCCACCACTCTGGTACTGATCTCTCCACTCCCTCCCTGGTGCTTGGCACTCAGATGGCACATCCCCATTGACTCTCACCACCGGGCTGTGTCCTCTCCTCACACAGTCATCCTGTGTATCAGCAGCGGCACCGGCAGCTCCATTACAGCTGGTGCCTTCTCCTTCTAAGCGCCAACTCTCACAACCTGCCTCCTGATTGGTGGGGAGGCACTGCAGTGTGGAAACAGCACAAATGAATTTGCTCTGATCACACAATTGGGTGGGATCGAGGCACACGCTTGTTGAAAATCCTTTCTCAGCTTTCATCAAAGAAACTTGCATGAACGACATCATTAGAAAATCTTTTTTGGTTTATTCTTCATAACATAACATAACATCAGACAAACTTACGTAGCAACATAATATGAAGTCTATGATGAGATATGGTATGGCTTCAGATGTCAGTCAGGAGGAGGGAGAGTTCTGACAGGTGTTCACGTCACGTCTCCGAGAATGTAGGCTTCCATATCCTCCATCTCTCTTCCTAGCTAACATCACAAAGTCACAAATTCTTATACTGTTTGAAAACCTTAGGTCAGCTCTTTTCAAAGTAACCTATACCTATATGGCTTTAGAATATAGAAAGATCACACATGAGTCCTCCTTACATTCTTCACATGAGGTTTGAAAAAGAATTGCACATACAACACTTTGTTTCTCTGTCCAAAAGCACATTCAAATAACCTTATAAATATAACTAACATATTACATTATATTTCATACATTTCATATATTTCATATATTTCAGAGCCCAATATTATTCAAAATAATATTATAAATTCATAATTTCCAACAACGCTCTCTGCCCTGAGCCCACCCTATTTTGAAGCCTATTAGAGCCTCCGGCTTTAATCAGGTGCTTAAAAAAAAACACTCCCTCCTGCCCCTGCTATAGGAATCCATGTGTCTGGCATCCTAAAAGGGGCCAGGCGCATGGATAGGGGGAGGCAGCAGGGATGGGGGGGCTGCGCCTGTGCACCCTCAATGCACGGGCCGCCCCTGCTTAAAATCCTATCAGCATAAAATAAAAACACAAAATTAGAAAAAGAAATTAGGAGATCCCTAAAACACCCCTCCTTCCCTCAAACCAAACCTGAAGAATTCACTGAGAACTCATGGCAGAGGCGAACATGAACCTCATTTGTGTTTGTAGCACATACAGTAGTTTGTATAACCTCATGAGATATGATGGAAAAATTACAATAATAATAGTAATAATCTGATTTCAGATCCCGGTATCTCGATGCTCAGATCCCTGTTTACCCGGCAGCAGAAAAAAGTTTGGATCTTCAATACATAAATGTTGCTATGAGTGCATCTCATGTCCAGAAGGAGAGATCTCCAACATTTCCGGTACAATTTGTATTTGTTAGTAAGTTATTGTTGGACTGGGCAGACGGTTTCGCTGTGGGTAAAGTGTATGTTAAGACATATGAAGTACATCTCTGCAATGTGCACATTTCCCCATGTTTATCCTTTTAAAGTCCCTGCAAGTACAGAAGTATACCTATCAATCCTGCAGGAAATACACTCATCTCCTGGTTCCTGCTGTGACACAGGATTCCTGACACACAGACGTTTTTCGACTGAAATGACAAAAAATGGTGTCAGTCCTGCCCAGCTGTATTTTGCTACTATTAATACTATTAAAAATAATGAATCCCTCCCCTCTTCTCTTTTTTTTCTGACAAAATCAAAATATATTTTTTGCCACCTACAGAAACCAATAGCTGCCTATGACTATCTGATACGGGACTTCTCTACTACGGAGTGGAAACGAAGAGGATTCCACTACGCTGGTAGTGAATCAGAAGAAATGACAACGATGGAGAGGTTCAAACTCCAGCAAATTAGACATTTTGAGGAGAAGGTACAACCTAAAAATATAGTAGTACCATTGCCCATATGGAAATTCCTTATGAACAAATCGCCTCAGAAATGCAAAGGCATATCATTATGCTATAGATACTTTAACTATCACCCCATAAGAGTAAAGCTCCAAGTAATGCTCAAATGGGAAGAAGAACTCCGAAAAGAGTTCCCTCTCCATCAGTGGCTTTTAGCTATTAAACATAATTACAGATCATCCGCATGTATTGACCACTGGGATAACTCACAGAAAATCCTACATAGATGGTACATGACCCCGGTATGCTTACACACGCTTAATACGGAGATATCTCCCCTGTGTTGGAGAGGTTGTTCGGATAGGGGTAACCTGTTACATATTTTTTGGTCATGTGGTCAGGTCCAGAATCTGTGGAAGGAGGTGTCCTCTCTAGTGTCAGAACATACTGAGAAACAATACAACATCACCCCAGAACTGGCCCTCCTCAGCCTAAGAATAGAATTATTCCCGCCACACCTGAGGAAAATTATAGTTCACATACTATGTGCTACAAGAATAGCAATTGCAGCAAAATGGAAGACAAAGCACGCTCCAAGGATTGCAGAAATTGTCACTAGGGTTAATGCACAATGTGAAATGGAAAAACTATTGTCATATAAAGAGGGAAGAGGTGAAAACTTTCACAGATGCTGGAACTCATGGCTGCAGTCAAACAGATCCTCTGGTGTTGAATGAAATATGAAATATTTATGACATTGTAATAGTGGGAAAATTGAAGAAGTAGCGACTATTATACTTACCAATAGACTCAAATATGGAAGTATGTGTGAAAATTGGGCTTTCCAAGCGGTTCCTAACTAAACCACTAAACAGATGAATGTGGAGCCTGATCACAGTATGTTCCCTTTAGGGGTGACAGGCTCTACATTAGGCTGATAGAGAGTGAGGGAGCCAATGGGAGCCAGAGTCTGCATAAGTACTCGTTCAGAATATACCAATACCTATAGAAGATGTAAATGTTCCTTGTGCTTCTAGACTACCTTCTCTTCCATCCTCTACCTTTTTCCTTTTCTCTAATCTTTTCTTGCAACAAAACTCTACTATTAAAGAGCATGTTGATTTGTATAAATACGCTATGTAAAGAATGTAACCTTTGGATGTACAACTGGAAAATCTTTTCAATAAAAATTGATGGTTATAAAAAAAAAATATATATTTTTTGCACATTATATTTAAAGTTTACCTCTCATAGCCCTACAAGTCTGCATTGACAGTTCCTAAATATACAGCAACATTATCATTCTGCTTTTTCCTAAAGTTCCACATTTATCATAAACAAGCCATCCTTGAGCTCCGGTCAGTGACTTTGCTCAGGTTATGATCAGCCTCAGGCTGCTATCGGTCTCCTCTCCCCAAGTGATCAAACTGCAACATTGTAAGTTTGTAGCTTGATTTCTTAATTCCATCCTCTATAACATTAATAAAGTTAATGAAACTTTCACTTTAAAGTGGTTGTTAGCTCATATGTCCAGTGAAGCGACTGGCTTTAGGTGATACATAGAGATGAAACAAATCCTCCTGCACGTACCTTGTACCTGTTTATCTGCAGCCCTCTATTCTCTACATCATTTGAAAGTTCATATTTTACACTGAATCTCTTGGCTCTGAAAAGCAGAGGGTGGGGTGCTAAAGTTAAACTTTGCAGAGCTCAGCGAGGAGAGCTCTGAAGCTGGATTCACACCACTATGGTGCAAATTCCAGCCTGTTTGCTGCTGAGAAGGGGCGGAGCCGTCATACGGCGGCTCCTGTCCATCCTCACAGTGCAGCAGCTGTGGGAGGAGGGAGGTGAGGGGCCGTGAGCAGGGGACATATCCCCATTCACAGGTGAGGTGTGAACCCAGCCTCAGAGCTGATAGGAGGGAAGGGACACACCCCCTTCACACAGCTCACGGGAACAGACATGAGGCTGTTAATCAAAGGCTGTGTGCTGGAGGCCCCTCCCCTGTCACCTTTTTTATCTTGGTGTCAGGAAAACTTGTCAGTAGGGACTCCTGCAGATAGCAGAGGAAGGAGACAGCAGATAGAAATGACACTTAGTGCTCTGGAGTGAGACACACGCTATAGAGGGATATGCTTTGTTCATATTTCTTGCCCAAGGTTTACAACCTCTTTAAAGCCATCCAGCAATTTTTAAATGCCTTTATTTCATGTGTGAATAACTTTAAACTATCACTGTTTTCACTTTTTTTCTTATAAAATGTAATGATTGTAGAAGACAATAGCAGAAAAATAATCTGAGATGTGAAGATGGATGAGGTGTGTTGGGATATTCAGGTTCTGGGGATATCATTAATAAGATGACATAGATATCTTCTAGAGTCTTTCTGTGCTCTGTAATCTTCATTTCTGATGTGTAAATCACACTGAGCTTTGTAACATTGGATAATGATAAGTAAACCGGATCAGGTTCAGTTCATGGGAAGTTGGGAGATTCAAGCTGGAAGTCTTTGAACACTTAATTTAGCAGTGAACCCCATGTAGTATTCGGTGCTAATCAGCAATCTACTCCTAAAAAAGGACATTGGGAGCGAGGAACTGTGATTGGGGACATGAACCAATGTTTATAAAACAATATCCTCCAGCAGAAGAGAGGAGTCTTTTCATGCCATATGATGTTTCCTCATCTCAATAATGACCCACAATCTGATGATATTGCCCCACCACACCAACAACGCTAAATGACTCATCCCCTGACTGCTGTATTTATACAGACAGCCGGGGGTCCTAGGTGATGTCATTGGCCATATACAGTCATGACCATGTTTGGTCAATGGCAATTCCCAGGATCCTAAGCTGCATTGTTTGCACTCTAGCAGCAGGGGACAAGGCTGGGTGAACCGGACAAATATGTTTGTTTTGCTGTTCAAAAAATGCAAATAAGCTGAGTTCAGGTCAAAGAGGAAGTTAAACATGAGCCTGAGCCCAAATCTCATTCCTAATCCTGGATATCTCAACCATGCTTGACATGTTATCAACAAAAGTAAATTGTTTCTTCTTACTTTTTTAATGAAGGTTTTATTTTACTTAAAGGGAAAGTGTAATAATTTTGTATTCATCTTATTTTATTATTTAGGTTTCTATGTTTTATAAGCAGATGTGCTTTATATATCCTGATCAACGATAAATTTATAGCTACCTATCTAATTTGGAGTAGGTCCCTATTTTGCAATCAAAACAGGCCCTTTAGCCACCAAAACAATCCTGACCCATTGAGGCATGGACTCCACTAGACCTCTGAAGGTATGCGGTGATATCTGGCACCAAGCCATAAACAGCAGATCCTTTAAGTTCTGTGAGTTGCACAGTGGGGCCTCCATGGATCAGACTTGTTTTTTCGGCACATCCCTCAGATGCTCGATTGGATTGGGATGTGGAGAATTTGAGGCCAAGTCAATACCTGAAACTCATTGTTGTCTTCATTCTTGAGCCATTTTTGCAATATGATGCTGAAAGAGGCCTCTGCTATCAGAGAACAATGTTTCCATGTACCTGGTCTGCATGACTATTTAGATAGGTGGTACATGTCAAGTAACATCCACATGAATGGCTGGACCTGAGGACTCCCAGAAGAACATTGCCCAAAGAACAACAATGCTTCCACCGGCTTGCCTTTTCCAGAGCTGAATCACGGTGCAATCTCTTCCCCAGGTAAGCAACACACATGCACCCGGCCATCCACATAGAAAAAACATGATTCATCAGACCAGGCCACCTTCTTCCACTGCTCCATGGTCCAGTTCTGATGCTCACTTGTACAGTAGGTGCTGTATCATGGGCACCCCGGCCGGTCTGCAGCTATGCAGCCCCTTACACAACACAATGCAATAGCAATAGTTTCTGCTTTTAACACATTAAATTCCGTGACAACATGTTTACTTGCTGCCTAATATATCCAACCAAATTTCAGATGACATTGTAAAGAGATAATTGATATTATTCACTTTACCTGTCAGTAGTAATAAAGTTATAGCGGATAGGTGTATATTATAAAATTATACTTTTAAAACATTTTTTATTATGTATAAATAAAACCTTTGTTTTAAAAATAAATATATTTAATGATTATATAAATAAAAAACATTATTTTTAATTTTCGGTAGAGTGGAGAAAGCTTAGACCCAAGTATCTCCCATTGGAGAGAGTCACTCCTGTATTTGTTATGAAAGTGACTGGCGTGGGGAGGCGTGACGTCGACGCGCAGTGCGTGAGCACCCCCCTGCCTAAGGCTGGGAAAGGGAGAGCCTGCAGTGCTCATCGCAGCTTCCGGACCAGAAGAACCCCACAAAGAGGGACCCCACAGCCCAGTGCCAAACCATCAAAAGAGAACGGAACCCTGCAGAGAAGAAAAATATGTACAAAAAAAGAAAAGTTATGTCAGCGCTTGACTGAATTATAGAGGAGTTGACTGCTATAAAAAAAAAAATATAGGGGCGTGGCTTGCGAGCGCTCATGGTGGCAGCCTAAGCCGGGAGCTCTCTGCACTGACCAGGGGAAACAACAACTACAGAGCAGATCCAGCGCACTATCCGCCTAACAACTATACCCCATAGGTACCGGACACCGAGGAGAACATGCAGCGGAAACGTAAGGAAGACCGACTGCCACAAAAACTTAAGGACTTCTTCCACCGGCCTGCACCGAACGATCAGGGCGCGCGTGGTGCAACGAAAGATCGGAACTTCCGCGAAGATTCCGAAGCCGCGGACGAGTACAGCGTGGCGGCCTATACGGATCTCCCTGATGCCGACTCAGATGAAGGACGGGAAGCTCCTGACCATTATTCTAACTCCGCTGAAAGACGCAGCCCGACCACAGTTAGCCCTGCCAAGGCCAGGATGCGCCTAGACACAGCTCACCAGGACACAGTGAGTAATGGAGACCAGGCCCTGGGCCTAGCACACAACCCAGAACAGAGCATTGCTTCATTTCCCACCTCAGGACAGCCTCCTAAAATATGCCACAGACTTATTCTCATCCTTGCTCCCCACGTTATCCCCAACGGACCTGATTATTGATCGGATCCACAGGATCCCTAAGCCCAGACACATGGAAGAAAATGTCCCTAGAGATGTCCTCATGCGGATACATTTTTTTTCCACCAAGCAACAAATTCTACTTAAAACTTGTCAAATGTCCACCTTTCCAGTCCCATACGACAAGATCCAAATCTACCCTGATCTTTCCAAACATACCCTACAAGCTCGCAGGGAACTAAAGACAGTCACCAAGGCACTCTCCAACCACAAGATTCTGTACAAATGGGAACGCACATGCCATCTCGTCCTTAGAGAAAGGCATACACCTCCTTCAGCTATGGGGCATCATACCAGATACACCGGGAGACCCCACTAATGCGTACAAATGGGGAGACCCACGGCCCCAGAGAACAAACGACAAGCCAAAGCGCAACCAAAGAGACGACTGATGCTAGCCCGAACATATACACTACGAACCCCCTGGTCAAGCACAATGCTCGACTTGTCGAACCTAATAGACTTTACCCCCACTTTCTTCTGCGGTTACCCAGTTGATATGCCGCTCAGCTCCTGTTTAAGAGTTATTGTCTTGTTTTTTGGGTTACATATAATCACTACAGGAGACAATACAAACTTCCTTTTTTGCGCCTCTACGCATTTATTAACCTCAATCCCTAGTCTGTTCCTCCTTTTTTTTTTTTTTTTTTTGTCTTTTTGTTTCCCTATCCACTCTCCTTTGGCAATCGTCTTAACCTGACTGCCAAGCAACGCCAGACCCAAAGCACCCCTCGGAGAAAACCAGCAAGTCGCAAGTGAAGATCAACGCATAAACTTCCGGAAAGGACCTAGCTTGACAACTTCGGATTCACTTGCACTGAATACGGAACAGTGAGTTAACTCAAGCTGCACTTCATACAACCTTCGCCATGCCGATTAACATTTTCTCAATTAATGTAAATGGACTGAATCATCCAGTCAAACGGAGCTCTCTTTGGAAAACAGCACTACAACACAATTGCGACTTATTGTGCGTACAAGAGTCCCACTTCCTAAAAGACCAACATCCTAGATGCTCCCATCCCCAATTCACGCAGTATTTTGAGGCCTCCTATACTAAAAAACAGAGAGGGATCTTCATAGCCGTAAGGAATACGGTAAACTTCCAACTCCACAAATCTGTTACTGACCCAGAAGGCCGCTATATAATTCTGGCATGCACAATCAATTCAGTAGACTTGACTTTAGTCACCCTGTATGCCCCTAACCGGAAACAAATACCCTTCATCAAAGCGACTATCAAAGTTGAGAGAAAGCTGCAAAAGGGCCACCTACTCCTCTGTGGAGATTTCAACAGCGTTCCTGACACAAATATGGACACATCAGCTAGAGCTATGAGATATGACTCCCCATTGGGACACCTTTTAACTTCCAATGAACTACTGGACGTGTGGAGGTGCTGTCACGCGAGTGAGCGAGACTACACTTACCTTTCTCCCCGTCACAACACCTACACACGTATAGATCTATTTGTCTCGGATAGACTGTTTTTAAGCAATGTACTTTCCTCTGTGATCCACACTGTCACCTGGTCTGACCACGCACCCATTAGCATCACAATTAGGGACAATTCCAACAACCCGCAAGCTTACAGGTGGCGGGCCAATTCCTACCTCCTACAAAATGATCCACATAAAACCACTCTTCAAAAACACCTTAAAAATTACTTTGAAAACAATGCTGATAAAAACACAGACCCGGTGACAGTGTGGCTTGCTCACAAAGCTGTAGTTAGAGGTTATCTGATACAGATGGGTTCCAGGGCCAAAAAACAGAGATTTACACGATTAGAGGAACTCAACGCAGCTATTGCTGATATAGACCAAAAGAACAAGGTTTCTCCCTCCCTGCCCCTTCAAAACAAACTTTTTAATCTACGCCTTGAGCTACGCTCCCTTCTCCTGGACTCCTTTGAAAGATCTCAAAGGAAACTAAAAGCCCAATCCTACACCACGGGCAACAAAGCGGGCAAGGCCATGGCCTCCCGAATTAAAGGACACCGTATTAAAACCAAAATCATAAAATTAATACACCCATCCTCCAACCAAACTATCCTCAAACCCCAGGACATAGCTAACACTTTTAGCCAATACTATAGTGAACTCTATAACCTAAAAGACGATCTGTCCACCCACCAACCAACACAACACGAAATACAAGAGTTTCTTCAACACATCAACCTCCCTTCCTTATCACAAAACCAAATTGACGATCTGAACAAACCTTTCACCTCCTCGGAACTGACAGAAGTTATTTCCTACCTCCCCCATCTAAATCCCCCGGCCCAGACGGTTTCCCCGGGGAATATTACAAGCAATTCCAAGATATCCTTACACCACATCTAAAACAAGCACTGAACCGTATCTCCTCCTCCTCTTTTATCCCAGCCGAAATGCTAGAAGCCAACATAATCACACTCCCAAAGCCCGAGAAAGACCCTTCTTACCCGAAAAACTACCGACCCATCTCACTGCTGAACCTAGACCTGAAGATCTACTCCAAACTATTAGCTAACAGACTAGCCACACTACTCCCGTCTCTCATTCATGCAGACCAAAATGGGTTCACCAAGGGTCGACAATCCTCCGACGCCACCAGGAGGATACTGAACTTGATCCATTTTGCCGAAACATCCGGAACGCCTTCTCTGCTCCTATCTTTGGACGCAGAGAAGGCGTTCGATAGAGTGAACTGGACCTACCTTTCCATGGTCCTTTCCAAATTTGGCTTCAAGGGACGATTCCTAGAGGTGATCATGACTCTATACTCTACCCCGTCGGCAAGAGTGTTTACCTCTGAAGCTATTTCGACACTGTTTCCAAAAACCAACGGCACGAGACAAGGTTGTCCTCTGTCTCCCCTGATTTTCAATTTACTGATCGAACCCTTAGCAGAACACGTCAGATCGAACACCAAAATCACAGGTTTAAAGGTGGCCTCCCAAGAACACAAGATAAACCTGTTTGCAGACGACGTTATACTAATCCTCACTAACCCCTCCTCCTCTCTCCCAGAAGCTCAAAAGCTTCTGTCCTGGTTCAGCAAAGTTTCGTATTACAAATTGAATGACTCTAAATCCTCCATTCTAGCCCTCAAAATAGACTTCCCAATTACTACTACAACAACAATTCCCGTTTGTGTGGGCCGAAAGCAGTATAACCTACCTAGGCATCCAACTTACTAAAACGTCAAAAGCACTCTTCAAGTCCAACTATCTCCAGCTCCGTACCAAACTACAATTAGACCTTCTCACCTTGTCTAAACTAGAGTTTTCCTGGATGGGTAGACTATCCGCTTTCAAAATGATTCACCTCCCGAAAATTCTTTATCTTTTTAGAACACTGCAGATCCCTATCCCGACCTCTTACTTTAAATCCCTACAACGTATACTAGCGACCTACATATGGGCAGGGAAAAAACCTAGAGCAGCTCACCGATTCTTGATCAGACAGAGGCAAGTGGGAGGAGCCGGATATATAGACTTCACAGATTACTATAAGGCAGCAATACTAGCAAATTTAAACGATTGGTTCTGTCCTACTCCCATAACTACATGGGGGAAAATAGAAGCCTCCTTCACACAAGCCCATTCCCTGAAAAACTGGCTACTTTCCTCACCACTGACAACCAAAACACCAACACATATCCCTCTAGCAATGCAAGCATCAGTCGCAGTATGGAAGGCACTAATCAAATACTCCTTAGAGGACCCTAATGCAATCCCTATCCAAATCCCTACCCAAGCACTATCATGTATCATTGAATCAATTCGTACCTCAACATGGCAGGACAAAGGCATCCATTTTATAAACGACCTCTTTGCAGAAGACACTAATATTCCCAAATCCTTTGCCTCTCTCCAAGAGGAATACAAATTACCCTAATCCGAAACCTATAATTACTTGCGCATACAACATTGCATCTCGCGCTTCAGAGTTTGGCCTCTCAAAATTGCTCACCAGATATGGACATACTACAAAACTCCCAAACCACAGTCCAAGGCTATAGGGCCTATATATCACACGCTTCAGCATAAAAACATCCCATGCAAGATAAGACCTTACTTATTGTGGGAAAGTGACACCAAACAGGAATTCACTACACAGCAGTGGAAAAAGGCTCTTACCCATACGTTCCAGGCCACTAAAAACTCTAGGGAAATGGCCTTGAAAATCTCTCAAAGATGGTACCTCGCTCCCACTAGAGTTGCCAAATTTGACCCCAACATCCCCCCCAAATGCTGGAGAAATTGCGGTATGGAGAGAGACCTCTACCACACTTTGTGGTCCTGTCCCACATTAAAACCCTACTGGTCAGCAGTCTTTGACCTAATCTCTAAAATAGCAAAAAGAAGTATCCCACCATCACCAACATTAGGCATTTTGTCCCTTAACATAGAAGTCCTCCCGCCTACTATCCGATGCACCATTATCAATATTCTACTAGCCGCCAGACTAAACATAACGAGAAAGTGGAAATGCACCCTCTCTCCGACAATACAGGAAGTCATTGAAACAACTGATCTGCATTGTACTTATGAACATATCATGGCCAACTCCTTAGGAAATACGGACCCCACAGTCCAGAAATGGACTGCTTGGTCCCAATGGAAATCTGCATATCTATGATTGTTCTCTGTTCTTCTGGTCTCCATATCACAGTTGGTCAGTCACCCATTACCTAAGAGCAGCGTAGCCCTCTTTTAAACAGCTACAAACATGCCCCCTTCTGGTCACAGCAAGTACCCAGTGGGGTGACCAAGGGGCAAAGAGCATGGGGTAACACCCAAGGCCCTGCGTCTAGCCAGAATTAATCTAGCTCCATAAATGGACCCTTTGCGATAGGCAGAGTGCTACGCTGCTCTAGGGATATCTCCCCCTCTCCTCCCTTCCCTCCTTCCCCTTCCTCTTCTTCTTTTCCCATGCCCTCTCCCACTTCTTCCTTCTTTCTTTCTTTTCTTTTCTTTCTTCTTTTTTTTTTTCCTGTTTCTTCTCACCTCAAATCTCCTACTCAGTCATGTACTAAATAAAATGTTGTAATGGCTCCATTTATAGACGGAACTCAGATTATTATGTACCTCCCCGTGTAATCCCTTCCCTTCTAATGTTGTTCAAAAATCTTTCAATAAAAATCTATTGATTTAAAAAAAAGATATAAAAAAATATTTAAAAAAAAAGTATGCAGGGACATAACATGTAATGTTATGAAGGTACCCCAATTGGTCCACTATGGCTCACTCTTCACTATTGACTGATGCCTGCCTGACGGGGTTTGCCTCAGTTGCGACCCATCATGGGGCACTCTATCTCAGCTCCCGGACTGGACGGTCCCCATTTGGGGATGCCCCCATTTCCCAGTGTCATGCCATCCTAGTACGGAACCCTGTAAGTAGCATAGGGGGTACACTTTTTTTGTTCCCCTGTTGTTATATACACATTTGTGTCTATTAGTTATGCCAGATACTTAGAACTCCAATATGTCATTACAGAAATGCACTACACGCTTGTTCCTGGTGACACCAGATCACGAAATGCATCGAGCCAACAGATGCCGTGTCTAGATTATAATCATGTGCTATCCACTTTATAAATTTACTGTGGTTTATGTATTTATTTTATGATTTTTTTCATTGGTATATGGACTGTCTACGAAAAAAATATTTTTAATGTTGTTAATTTTATTCAATATACCCAACCCTACTTTAATGTGAGGGAATAGAGTAATTGAAATCATGCAGGTATTTGATTTTTTCTTGTATCTTCTGAATATGAATTTAAGTAAAAAATAATAAAAAAGTATTAAATATCTATATCATTATTTTTGACCCATCATGCACTTCACTTAAAGTCCCGCCTCTTTGTTTGCTCATACACCTGATTTAGGGATGGAGACAGATGACTTGATCACTGCCTCATTTAAAGTCCCGCCCTCCCTTAGATCTCCCCTCGATAGGGCCCAATGGGCAACAATCTGGAACGCAATTAAATCCTCCTCCCCTAATACCCGGGTACTAGAAACCAACTACAAAGTCCTAACCAGATGGTACCTTGTTCCATCGAGAATAGCGAAATATGTCCCCTCACACTCCCCACACTGTTTTAGAGGTTGTAATGAACTGGGAACCTTTTTCCACATATGGTGGACCTGCCCCCTAGCCCGCACCTTTTGGACCACCATATTTAGCATGGCATCACAATTAATTGATTACCCTATAGACCCTAACCCTACTACAGCCCTCCTATTTTTAAAACCAGACGACCTCTCACGCAAGGAATTCGCCCGTTTAATACCTCTCTTTACGGCCGCTAAACAAATCATCGCTAAGTCATGGAAATCTCCCTCTCTTTCGATCCCGGAAGTAAAACACAGAGTTACCACATATATGATTCACGCGAAAATCGACGCCATTGACAAAGACCGCCTCCCCAAATTCGAATTACTTTGGGAACCCTGGATTAACAAATTCCTCCCTCATGCCTTCCAGAAAGAAGTTCTCCGGCCATGGTGAGATCCCCTCTCCCCAACGCCAATCTGGCCCTTGGCGTGACTGCTCGGACTACCCCCCAAGGTCTTAAACTGCTCCTTGTCTCTATCCACCTTCCCTTCTCTCTCCCCCCCCTCGCAAGTTTCCCCTTCCCTGTTCCCCCTACAACCCCTTTCTGTCCTTTTTCTCTTTTTTTCTTCTCTATAGTTAACTTTCCAGCAATCACTACAATAACACGACCTTTCAATTGATATCTCTTCTTTTTTTCTCTTTTTCCTGTCTTTCCCCAACATCCCCCTTGTC
>BLSH010324927.1:1045074-1056850 GCA_018402905.1 Glandirana rugosa | reverse complement strand
ACCCCCTGTAACCTGCGCTCAGTCGAGAGGGCGAGGCGAAGGGGGTAAAGAATAAATCCGGTTTGGACGGCTTACTCGAGAGTAGGGAGAGGTGAAATTCTGGTTGGGTTTGTCTCCTTCATATAATCCCCACCCTTCCTTTCGGTCATAGAGACCATCCCTGTCTCAATTTTTACACTGACGTCAACATACCATAGCTCATTGAAAGAATACCTCCAAGATACTTCTACCTACACTGCCTTGTACATAGAACTGACATTGAGCAATTATCTCAACTCGCTTGAAGATCTTCAGACCCAAGACGACCAAGCCGGCTTGAAGCCCTGTTTCAGGCCCAAGCCCAGGCCTGTCTTGGGCTTGAAACAGGGCTTGGGGCTTGGGGTAACTTTAGTTACCCCTGGGCTTGAAAATCCGTGTTTTTACCGACATTTTATCAGGACCTTTCAGCTTCCTTTTGCAGACCTCTAGGACTTTCCAGGACTATTTTACAGCCATTTTTGTGCCTAAAAGTTCGGGTCCCCATTGATTTCAATGGGGTTCGGGGTTCGGGACAAAGTTCGGGTTCTGTCCGGACCCGAACCCGGACTTTGTCCCGAAGTTCGGCCGAACCAGCAGAACCCAGACTTCTAGAAGTTCGCTCAACTCTATTAACGAGTTACAGTCAAGATACATGTTCCGTCACATCCATCTTCATAGAACCTCCATAAGAAAGTTACTCGATACCATACAACTGCAGTCACATTTTTAACTCTGTCCCTACCAGAGATACTGGCTTTCCTTCCCACCCCTAATATACTTCCTCTGTTTGGGTTGGTCTTAAAGTGGAGAGGGATGAGAGCTCATTCGGCAGGTTTGGCCTAAATAAGAAATGGGGGAAGCGGAGCGGGAGAGCTGACTCGCGTCCAATGTCCCCCAACCATTTCCCCCATATTGTTGCTTCATAAAAAAAAAAAGAAAAAGGGGGAGAGGGGGATGGGGAAGGAAAGTGAGAGGTTGGGGAATAGGGAGATAGCATACATAGAGGCCGTTGGTATGAAGGGTTCGGTTGCCACCGGGTTCCCCCCACCTCAGGAGGCAAAGGAAAGAGGCGCTACCCCAAATGATTATAACAATAATAGTTTATTTTACCAGGCACATACAAGTCTTTACCAGCATATATGCAGTTTAAACTGTGTCTTTTAATAACTCTAAACACATTCAAGATTTCCGAAAAGTATGCCACTCGGCCCAAATACTTGTGTAAACTGATATTCTGTCTTGAGCTGTAAAGATTAATTCTTCCATATTACCAATTTGATCGACTCGATTAACCCATTCCTTCCAGGTGGGGGGCGAGGTATCCCTCCAACGTGTTGGAAGGGCCCTTCTCGCCGCATTGATCATGTGCATAGCAATCGATTTGCGGTAGGACTTTTTAGGAACTTTGGAATGATGTAGTAGGTATTGAGCTGGCGTGAATTCCAAAGGAAGCGAGGAGATTGTTGTGGTGAGATTATGGACCTTGCTCCAGAAGGGCTGGATTCGTGGGCAGGACCACCAAATGTGAATAAAGGACCCCCGATCTGCCCCGCATCTCCAACAGCGGTCGCTTACCATTGGATAAATCTTGTGGAGCAGATCAGGAGTCCTGTACCACCTGGTTTTGATCTTGTATCCATTTTCTTGGGTTTGTACATTCAGTGATCCCTTATGCGTGTAGAAGTGGATCTGCTCCCACTCTTCATCCTCAATCTCTGTGCCCAAAGCAGATTCCCAGAAAGCGTGATCCTGATCTAGGATCAACGCCTTTTCCGGGAACAAGGATGAGTATATCATAGAGATCACATGTTTTTGGGGTGTTGTTCTCGAGCAGAGCGACTCAAACATAGTGAGGTCTCTGGAAAAGTTTTGTCTGCGTGCTGGGTGATCTAGAAAATGTTTTAATTGGATGTAACACCTGAGAGGGAACATTGCGTATTCTTTCTATTCTATTCCAAATTTGATTTTTGAATTTTGAATTTTGGAAGACAACTATAGTCTTTCTATTTTACTCTATTTAACATTCAATTCATAATTTGAATTTTGAAATTAAAAATTCAAATTTTGGACTAAAGTTTATTCTTTCTATTTTATCCTATTCAAAATTTGAAATTCAAATTTCAGAAGATGGCTATATTCTTTCTATATATTCTATTATTTTCCATTCAAAATTCATATTTAAAAATTAGAATTTTCAAAACCAGATGTTTTTTCAATTTTATTTTACTATATTTGAAATACAAATTTTTAAAAATAGCTATAGTTTTTTTTTATTCTATTCTATTTAAATTTTAAATTTGGGAAGATGGATATATTCTTTCTATTTTATTCTTCTCATTCTATTTTAATATATTCAACTTTTGATTTTCAGAAGACAGCTATATTCTTTCTATTTTAGTCTATTTTATTCAAAATTCAAATGTTGATGTTTGAAATTTTTTTTAAATATTCTTTATTTTTTCAAAGTTTTTCCAATATACATTAACCATACAAATCCATACTTACAGTAGGCAGTGAAAACATATGCTTTACCTATCATGGCACTCATTTGACATACATTACAAGCCCAATTACACCCTCTACTAACTTAATGCAGACTAATTACGGGGCCTTGTCTACCTATACAACTGTACATGTCTTCGTATATTACTTTTGACCTATTACTTTTAGAGAGCCAAGACCACATGCTACCTATATCCTTTTAACAAAAAGAAAAAAAAAAAAAACACCACACACAACACCCAGAGCCGGGAACCACTAATTAACCTCCTGACTGCGCCCACCTATCCCGATTTAAGATCTTATTTCTCTTCCATAAGTATCTGACCATATTTCCTTGAGCTTGTATATATTACCCATTGTGCCCACTTTTTCCTACACTCTTCTTCTCTCCCTATCCTGATGGCTGTAGTATACTCCATAGAAAAGATATCTGCTACTTTACTCAGCCACTGGCTGATTTTTGGAGGTGTTTCTTGCTTCCATACTGCTGGGATACAGGATTTTGCTGCATTCAACAACTGGATCAACATTGATTTCCTGTACTTACGTTTGGGAAGGGTAGAGAGATGTAGGAGATACCCTGCCGGTTCCTCTCCCAAGTCGTATTCGGTCAAGTATTTTATGATCTCTCGTACACTTTCCCAAAACCTGTCTAGCTTGTCACAAGACCAAAAAATATGCAGTAGAGAACCCTCGTCTTTTCCGCATCTCCAGCATTTGTTCTCTTCATCGGGAAAAACCCTCTTTAACAGAGAAGGGACCCTGTACCATCGTGTAACAATTTTATACGACAACTCCTGGTATTTAGTTGCTACCGAAGAGTAATGAGCAAAATACAAAATTCGCTCTCGTTGCTCTTCGGAAAATGTACGACCAAAGTCTCTTTCCCACTTCTGTATGAACCTTGGTATGTAGCCTTCCTTAGGCTCTGTTAATATTTTATATACCTCTGACACTCCATGGCTGATGGGGCCTTCTGTCGTACATAGATCCTCCATGGGCGAGTTTCTCCGTACTGTTACCCCCTTTTTAATAATACTTCAGAGAAAGTGGGTCAATTGCTGAACTTTCCATGCGTTAAGAGGCGGGTCGAACATCGCCTGTATTTCAGTTTTAGTTTTAATTGTTCCATCTGTCAAAAAGTCCCCTAGTCTCGTTTTTGTTGTATTTACGGTATATTTAAAACATTTATCCGTACATCCCAGTTGAAACGCGGGATTACCTATTACAGGGTACACTGGAGTCGTCTCCCCTTCTGATTTAGGGAAGAGCCGACTCTGCTGCACCACACGTATGGTGGCCCCTATGGTTGGATGTTGACGTAGGGGGTCTAATGACCTATGGAGTATCCACGGCAAACAGTCTAAAGGTATCTTAGAGCAGGATTGCTCTATCCTTACCCATGCTTTACCTGCTCCTGCCTTACACCAATCCAGTACCCTCGCCAGGTGTATTGCCTGGTAGTATCGTATTGGGTCAGGGAGTGCCATGCCTCCGTGTATTTTTGCCATTGCCAGCACAGAATAGGAAATTCTAGGTTTTGCCTTTGCCCAGATAAATCTCGCGAACGCACATCGCACTGATTTCAAAAATGAAGTTGGGATTACGATCGGAAGCGTCTGGAATAAATAAAGCAGTCTCAGCAAGATGTTCATTTTTAAAATAGCATTCCTACCCATCCATGAATATTGACCCTTGTGCCACCTGATGTTTGAAATTTAATTGTAGATGACAGCTATATTTTTTCTATTCTATTCTATTGCATTCAAATTTGGAAATTGGCTATATTCTTTCTGTTTTATTCAGTTATATTCTATTCAAATTTTAAAATTAAAGTTTCAGAAGACAGCTATATTCTTACATGTTATTCTGTTCAATTATTTTCTATTCAAAATTCAGATTTTGGCATTTAAAATTTGGCTTTTGGAAGACAGATGTATTTTTCCTATTTTATCCTATTTGAAATACTAATGTTGGAAATCGGCTACATTCTTTCTATTTTGTTCTATTCTATTATATTCAAAATTTGAAATTCGAATTTCAAAATACAATACTTAAAAGTCAGCTACTGTAGATATATATTTTTAATTTTAGTCTATTCTATTTGAAAGAGAAGATTTTCAAAACTTGAATTTTGGAAGATGGCTAGATTCTTTCTCTTTTACTCTATTTTATGAACTTCAAAATTCAAATTTTGGATGAAAGCTACATTTTTTCTATTTTATTCTATTCTAAACTTGACATTCAAACTTCAAAAGACAGCTATAGTCTTTCTATTTTATTGAATTCAATTTTTTTCTATTCAAAATTTGAATTTCCAAAAAGAGATTTTTTTTTATTGTATTGTATTCAAAATACAAATATCTGAAAATGGCTATATTCTTTGTATTTTATTCTATTCTATTCAAAATTCTAAATTGGGAAGACAGCTATATTCTATTTAATTCTACTCCATTCTATTTTGATCTGTTCAAATTTAGATTTTTGGAAGATGTCTATATTCTTTCTATGTGATTCTATTCTATTTGAAAATTGAAATTCAAATATTGGAAGACAGTTATATTATTTTATTTTATTATATTCTTTTCTAATATATTGTCTGTTCTTTTCTATTCTATTCTTTTCTAATCTATTTTTTTCTATTAATTTACTTTCTATGCTATTCCTTTTATGCTAGTCTTTTATATTTCATTCTTTTATATTCTTTTTATCCTATCCTATCATATTCTTTTCTAGTCTTTTATTTTCAGTTCTGTTCTATTCTGTTCTTTCCTATTATATTTTTATTTTTTATTATATTTTATTATTCTGTTGTATTCTATTCTTTTATATTCTATGCTATTCTTTTCTATTCAGCAGCCAAATTAGGAATCATCTTTTAAACCTTAATGTTATTACATTGGTCTACAAATTTTGGGAAAGTATCGCCCTCTGAGATAAAATGTGCTAATTCTTACATATTGTGATTCCATGAATTAGAAAACAGATGATAAAGGTGCTGGTTGGCTGAAGTTTTCAAGATATTTCACAATAAAGATTTATACACAGAGGAGTATATTTTCCTACAAGGGAGGGAGTTGTCTGATGGCCATGATTCCTCGTAACTAGAGTTGATCGAACCCCCGGATGTTCGGGTTCGGTTGGTTCAGCCGAACTTCTGGAAAAAGTCCGGGTTCGGTACCGAACTTGACCCGAACTTTACCCCGAACCCCATTGAATACAATGGGGACCCAACTTTTCGGCACAAAAATTACTGTAAAAAAGTCCTGGAAAGTGCTAGAGGGCTGCAAAATGATTTTAGAACAATAATCTGTCCCTTACAGCAACAGCAGGAACCTGACCCTATAGAACTAGAAGAGGATTTTAGAACAATAATCTGTCCCTCTAAGCAGTAGACTCTACCTAGTCGAGTCAGATCTTTCTGTAATGCAGGATGAGATTTGCAATCTGTCCCTAAAAGCAGTAGTAGTAGTAATCTCTACCTATCTATCTATCCGCAATTTGTCCCTCACAGCACCGGCAGCATCCTCTCCCTACACTACCCAGAGAGCATGTGACATGTAGCACTAAGTGACTCCAGCTTATAAAGAGGCTGGGTCACATGATGCACTGGCCAATCACAGCCATGCCATTAGTAGGCATGGCTGTGATGGCTTCTAAGGGCAAACCAGTGAAACGTTTGTTGTTTGACTGCCCTTCAGCTATTCAACATGCGTGATCAACTACCAGAACCCAGAACCCGAACCCGGACTTTTTTCAAATGTCTGGGTTTGGGTTTGGGTCACGGACACCCCAAAGTTCGGTACGGACCCGAACTTTACAGTTTGGGTTCGCTCAACTCTACTCGTAACTTCTCCACAAAGTATGGTAGAACAATGAAGATGGCACCACATGGAAGTATAAATTTATCTTCACTGTGAGACTGAAGATTATTACTTGACTGTCATTTATTGTTGTTTTATTGCAAGGTACATTTGTCTTGGTCAGATCTACGCCTCATACAGCTACATCTGGTGCCTTCTGAAAGTGTCATTGCCTAACATTTCCAAGGAACAGTTGTGTGATATTTTCCCTCAGAAGCCTGGAAACTGTGTAACCAACCCAGATAACTTCTGCTACATTTGTGGTGAGGTTACATTTGCACCCCAAAAGTGACAGCTGTGGTAAACAAGGCATACCGCCTATATTCTGGATGTAAAATAGGGGATCAGGACAAGAGTTGGGCCCCTCATTATTGGTGCATTACATCTGCAACTTATCTGTGTCATTGGCTAAACAAGAAGACAAAGTCCATGCCTTTCTCAGTCCCGATGGTGTGGAGGGAACCCACCAATCATAGTAGTGACTGATATTTTTGCATGGTTCCCCAATTGTAAAAGGGATCTCAATAAAGAAGACGTGGACCATGGAATATCCAAACATTCCATCTGCACTGCGTCCTTTACCCCATGGAGCAATCGCACATCTCCCTCGTAATTTTGAATTATTTTGATGTAATTTTGACCTGAAGCTTCATCTTGGAAGTTGGAGCCAATGAATACCCAGGACTTAGTTTTCCTTTATTAGAGACCCAATTCTGGTAAAATGTATTTACTTTCATTTCCAAGGCTTTCTACTTGTAGACTGGTGTTATTGCAATGTGTTTCTATTTCAGATTCAAATCCACAATTCATTTTGTTATAATTAATTTCAGATTCGTTGACATTTTTTGCAGTTGTGATTTGGAAATTTGGATACATCGGAATCTCCAATTAATGAAAATGTTGTGTGAATTTTTATTCATAACTAAATGTATTACACAAGTCTGGTGGTTTGATGAAAGCCTCTCCTCAGTGCAAAACACATAAAAGTCCTTGAAGTTTGCAAAAAAAACACCTGAAGGACTTTCAGACTTTGAGGACCAAGATTCTCTGGTCTGATGAAACCAAAATTGAAGTATTTGGCCTCAATTCTAAGGGGTTGATTTACTAAAGCTGGAGAGTGCAAAAACCAGTGCAGCTGTGCATGGTAGCCAATCAGCTTCTAACCTCAACTTGTTCAATCAAGCTTTGACAATAAAACCTTGAAGATGATTGGTTTCTGTGTGGAGCTGCACCACATTTTGCACTTTCAAGCTTTAGTAAATCAACCCCTAAATGTCTGGAGGAAACCAAGCAGTGCTCATTAGACGTGCAATTTGTTTCGGTCTGAATACAAATTCGGACACATCTTTGGTTATTCGGTTGTATCTGAATCTCTAAATGAAATTGTAACAAACAGTAACAAATTTCATTGAAAGTCATTAAAATTCTTTTTTGTTTATTCATTTTCAAATGAATTCAAATTTTTCAGAATGATTACAAGACGGATCAGTTGAAAAATGTTCAGCCAATTTGAATTCTGTGTAAAGAATAGCTGGTTGTTAAGCAGCTGTAGTATGTATATATATATATGTGTGTATGTGTGTAGGTACGTATGTATGTGTGTGTACATGAACATGTATGTATTATATTGTGTATACATACATTGGTTATGTATTGGGACAGACACTTGACAATTTAGTTAGGCATTTCAAAGGGAGTTTTGATTAAAGAATAGACTGACCAAACCCATTGTTAAAAGGGGCAGATAACGGCCCTGTAATATTCGGGACTGGTTATCTAATTAGGCATTTCAAAGGGGGTTTTGAAAGAATAGACTGACCAAACCCATTGTTCTTTAGATGTAAAAGGGGAAGATAATGGCCCTGTAATATTCGGGACTGGTTATCTAATTAGGCATTTCAAAGGGAGTTTTGACAGATAATGCCTCCATGATATGTTAATGTTAATAAAAGACCACCTAGGAGTTTACAGCTGTTGACGGCTTAGGGTCATTGTCTGTCACTCTTTCAAGACAAAAGGTCTAATTAAATTGCTCACTCTTAAGTCACCCATGGGAGGGGGGAGAAAGCTGTATAAGAGGAGAGCCTGGGTTAAGGAATTGATGACAGGAAAACAGGGTGCCTCTGAAGTGGTCTCAATGATACACTATTCCTGTCATCTCTACCTCTATGTTGGATTGTATTATCTCTTGATGGGCTTTTATTCTGTCTGAAGTTATTAAATGCTTCTCTCTCTGGAAGAACCGGGTGTTGCGGAAAATTAATCATAATAATAACTAAATAATAACATTTGTTCATCCATCATTCATACTTCCATCATTCATCTAGTACTATATCACTACATTGATCCGGGTCACGGATATATATATATATATATATATATATATATATATATATATAATATACATACAATATACATCCAGTATACACACAGTATATACACACCCAGTATGCACACACACATACATACAGTATGCATATAAATAGTAACACACTGCAAAGGTCAGAAATAAGGAAAAACATTTGAAATAATAATAATAGCTTATTATAATTTATAATAAGTAAAAATTATAAATTAATAACTTATTATTTCAAATGTTCTTCCTTATTTCCGAATTTCGGAAATAAAAAAGAATATTTGAAATAATAATAAATAACTATTAAATATAGGTATTGACATTTTCTTGAAAGTATGACTATTAGTGCTAAATTTCATATTAAGTTCATTAACAGCCAAACTTTCAAGGAAATTCCAATACCTAAAATTTAATAGTTATTAGTTATTATTTCAAATATTCTTAGTTTTTTCCAATTTTCGGATTTCCGAATTTCCAAATTCCAGATTTTCGTCTGCTCCGATTGCCGAATTTCCGAATTACCGCAATTGCCGAATTACCGCAAATTTCCGAATTACCGCAATTGCCGAATTACCGCAAATTTCCAAATTACCGCAATTGCTGAATTACCGCAATTGCCGAATTACTGTGAATTTCCGAATTTCGAATTTCCGAATTTTTAATTTCCGAATTACAATTTTTTTTAATTTCCGAATTTCCGAATTTTTTTGAATTTCCAAAAAAAACGAAAAAAACAAATTTTTTTAGCCATGCACAAGTCTACTGGTGGCGTTCTCTCAGACACTGACCTGGGGAAAAAAGTCACATTCAGATTGTACTCTGCTAGCTTGTCTATCATACACATTATCTCAATATGAATGCAGAGAGTTTTTTTAGTATGACCAGAAGATATTTTCTTCACAGTGTGTCACAGAATGTTTTTTAATTATTGAACCCGTACATCCATCAGAAACAGCAAAATATACAGGATGAGTGGACTTGCAGAGGAACAGCAGGACATGAGTCAGTTGTCACCCGAAGACAGGAAGTGTGTAATTGGCAAGTTCTTGGTGCTCCAAATTCATAAAAAGTGCTGAAGTGCTTCAAATAAACGTGCCGTGTAGTTAGCCACACTCCCCTCTTTCACTCCTACTCACCAGATATTATGGACCCTCAGCTTTTCAGTCTGAGGATCAGACAGGCTTGTATCTGGTGGTGGGGGTGCCAAAATGCTTTAGAGTAAGTGGATTTTAATTGCAATAATAAATTATTTTTAAATAGTACTTCGCTATGTATACTTTCTCTCTTTATTGAGCCTGGTGGAAATCAAGCTTCTTTATCAGCAGCAACCTGGAGATTTAAAACTAAGGGTACTCTGGGGGCACATGCACGGCTGCTGAAGATGGTGGACGCTTAACTGCAGAGCTCTGGTCTCAGCCCACTCTCCGAGACTCCTGCACCACTTCAACAGCAAACATCAGCTATGGGAGTCACCCTGGCAACATCCCCATTACCCCAGGCACCTCATGGGTAAGATTGGGTGGCAGAAGAACGTAGGCCAGCCGCCGCCAGACTCTCGACCTCCCGCCACGCTAGAATGTTTCCTGACAAGGCCTACATCCCCGGCCTCGATTTCCCAAGGCGTCCCGACAGGAACGATCGATCCTGCCGAAAACCTCCCAGCCCAGCCTTCCCTGATTGGAGAGGTGACAGGGTCCCAGACAATGCTCACCCCGGAGCTGCTGGATGAAAAGCTGCAGACTTTACTGCACAAATTGACACAGACTATCTCTCAAGCTGTGGGGAATCTCTCCCATGAACTTAGAGGAGAACTAGACTCACTAGGGGAACGAACGGATACTCTTGAAAATAAACTAGACGATTTATTACAATACACACAAGCGCTAGAAGAGGAAAACTAATCTCTTAAGCATACAATCACTCAACTTCAGATCCAACAAGAGGACTTAGAAAACAGAGAATGCAGACAGAATCTGCAAATACGTGGAATCCCAGAAACTGTGAGTGATAGCAATATCCGCTCATATCTTCTAGGCCTGTTTAACACCCTGGCACCGGAGGTGATAGACATAGACTGGCGTCTGGACAGAGCACATCGCTCCCTGGCCACCAAACCACCCGCTGGGGCCAGCCCAGGGATGTCATTGTACGCTTTCATTTTTATGAGTAAGGAAGCTTTCACCCTGGCCACTCGCAACAAATCTCGTATTGAATACAAAGGGGATAAGATTCAGATTTTCAGTGACCTTTCACCAATTACCCTGGTCAAGCACCGCAACTTGCGACCCATCACAGGACATCTCCAGGCCCACCACGTGACCTACTTCTGGGGTTTCCCCTTTCGTCTGGTAGCCATCAAAGATGGAACTCAACACATTCTCCGTGACATCCAAGAAGCAGATGGCTTTCTTAAAAGCCTGGATCTCCCTCCCATACCTGAAGAAGACCTCCCCCCAGCCCCAGCGACTCCACGTCCTGTAGCTATACCATCTCGGATCTGGACCCCGGCCAAGTCAAAAAACAAGAAACAATTCAACACTCCACAACGCCAACGTTCAACTAGACAACCCCCTTGAGACTAGATGAAGCTGAGACTGAGTTTTTTCCCTTACGGGCATTCCAAGTCTTTTCGGCCATCAGACCCAATGGATTGCTGCTCCGGTGAGTTTTTGGACTCACACTTCTTTTTAGTCTGTCACTTTTCTTATTGCCGCTAATGCTTGCACATCTGTTATTCACACACAACATCTTTTCTTTGCCTAGAAAAGATGTTCTTCACACATTACTAGGCTCTACCATATCGATGTCCTGCACCTCAGCGACCCCGACCCCCCTCCAGAAGAAGTCCATACCCTCCCTCTAGGTCCGAAAATTCTTTCGGTAGACGAAGAACCTACAGTGCCTCTTACACAACTCAAGGTAGAAACTACCGATGGTCTGCTTTCCCCTTTGGGGTCTTCATCCAGTGCACCACCCGGACCTCTACAGGACACTACCCAGCGTTCAACGCCACGAACTGGTCCCATTAACCACTTTC
>BLSH010324927.1:1006705-1031699 GCA_018402905.1 Glandirana rugosa | reverse complement strand
CCCGAACGTTTCCGCAAAGTTCGGCCGAACCCGCACATCCAGGTGTTCACTCAACTCTAGTAGTGATGGGTCAACTGAGCGGTTTCCCATTTGGCAGTGATAAAAGTTTCCAATGTCTGTACAGAAGCTTTGAGCGTCTCTCCGGTACGATCGCGAGAGGCCTTCTAGTTAGCAAGATGTCACACAACTCAGATCGGGGTTTCTGAACCACTTCTAAGTCCCTCCACCTAGGGGGGCACAACTTTAGGAACCAGGCCCTGAGAGATTTGAAGCCAAATAATAGTCCCTTCTAGACACATGTCCCACTCCTCGTACCCCCATGGCTTTTATGAGTTTACTAAAAGCGCACCTAGCTCGTTTGCCTTTCCAGAGGAATTTGTTTATTAATCTTTGGACATTGTTGTGGTAGAATCATCATTTTGAATGCGGCCAATCTGCCTGCCCACGATAATTCCTTCCTATTAATGGCAGCCAGTTTAGCTTGTAGTTTTTGTAAGAAAGGGCTATAGTTGTAACTGTAGAGGTCTTCCTCTGAACTAGTTAAAGTAATCCCCAGATACTTGATCCCCCTATCACTCCATACATATGGGAATCACTCTTGCTATTTTTTTTTGCTGGGGGTACTCATATTAATCCCTAAGATAAATGACTTAGTTTTGTTCACTTTATAGTATGACACCTTGTTGAACAATTCCAACAGATTATGCACCTAAGCCAACAAAGTTTCCATGTCTTCTAACATCATTATTATGTCATCAGCAAAAAGGCTTATTGCGTGGGTAGACTCTAGCCCAGGGATGCCCCTCACCCCCGGATTAGTGCGTATGGCTACCACTAAAGGTTCAATAATTAAATTGAAGATTAAGGGGGAGAGAGGGCATCCCTGCCACATGCCATTTGTAATAGTAAAGGGAAGGGAGAGAGCTCCCGATGTATATACTTGTGCAGATGGAGTGGAATATAGGGCCAGAACAGCCAAGAGGATAGGTCCCGCAAAGCCAAATTTCCTCAGTGTCTGTTCCATGTATCCCCAATGGACTCAGTCGAAGGCCTTCTCCGCATCCAATGCCAGGAGCAGAGAAGGCCCTCGCCACAGACCAGCCTAGTGGATGACGTTCACCAGTCTGCGGGTAGCGTCCACTGTTTACTAAAACAGAGAGATTGCTGCGCCAAACCCACATACACACAGAAAAAACTCCTATGCCAATGCAAATAGTATGATTTAAACAAGCAGCTAACACAAACACTGTTGAACGCAATGTAATCATATAAGAAAAAATGGTGTAGCGCTAAGAAATTACAGTATAAAAAGTTCATCAAATGACGTCAAAGGAGATTTCAGCCTTGTTCATAAAGCCAAAGGTTATGAAGAATAGTGGAAAGCCGTCACCATCACCGCACACACTGACTCTTACCCCCTAGGGTGGACCCTTATTACAGGGGTCTTGAGCGCATGAAGCAAAAGGTCAATCCGTATATCCTTCCACCAAACCACTTCCTTCTCCCGATCCACTCTCAGCAGCGTATGCAAACAAACAAACCACAATCCATAGTGCAACACGTATAGATAGAAATTTATTTAGATATAAAACACATTACACTCACATGTGCTTAGGATAAAATGCTCCTTTAGACAAATAAGTGGTAAGCGACCAGCACTTCCCACATCCCAGATGGCTGTGTTGCCCTCGCTCACCGTTCCGCCCCTACGAGTAGCTCCTCCCCTACCGGTTTCGTCACAAGATAACATCGTCAGGGGGCGTGGTTACGAACGGACGGAAACGAGCGTTCTTAAGTACGCTCAAAACGGAAATGGACAGCGTTCCAACGGCCGTTCGCCAACAACCAGCGAACCAGAAGTGGACTAGCTGCCATAGATTAATGTCCGAAAGAACGGAAATATATGATGTAGACCTCTTTACATAGGGAAGCCTCAAATACATGAACAAGGCAATCACCCACCCTGGTACTTATTGTATTGTATTAGAATAAATTTTATAATACTTGTATATGACTGATACCCACTCGAACCTATTTCTCTAGGCCATAGGCGCGGACCAGTGAGCCAGAAAGCACCGCCATCTAGTGAACAAAAATATAAAATACATAACAATATGGAATTGTATATATATGATCCTTATAATACATCCTTAGTAAAAATATGCATTGAGCAGAATTAATCACAGACATAGATAACAACCAGAATCCAATATGTAACAACTTCCCAGCAATACTAGACCTCGGAAGTCCTCTAGGAATTACTAATATAGGCATTAATATCCCATTCTATATTGAGGGCCAGTGGGCGATAGGTCTTGGCTCTATAGATCCACTGGGTCTCAAGACGGGATACCCCCCTGGTCATATTGCTTCCACGCCAGTCCCCTGAGAACGTATCAATACCTATAAAGGTGGTTCCCCTGGGGTCTCTGTTGTGATATTTGGCGTAATGCTTAAACAGACTATGGTGAGGAAAGCCCTTTTTTATGTTTTTAATGTGCTCCTTGAGCCTAACGTGGAGATTGCGAATGGTCCTCCCTATATACTCGCGACCACAGGGACACCTAATTAGGTACACAACGTGCTTGGTCATGCATGTAATTAAGGGTTTAATAGGAAATTGTTCCTGGGAATTGACTGTTGAAAAAGGGACCACTCTCCTACTATTAACAGCATTGATCCTACAAACCGAACATTTCCTGCATGGGAAGAAACCCCCATATTGTGGAAAAAAGAAAGCCGGTTTGGAGGGTCAATCACATTCCGGGCTACCTTCATCCTCAGAGGGGCCACACCTCTACATATAATTTTGGGCTGCTTTGGAAGAACAGGGCCCAAAACCGGGTCATTGCACAACACACCCCAATGTTTCTCTAGTATTTTCTTAACCTCATATTGCTGTGTGGAATAGGTGGTAAGAAAAGCATACCCAAAAGAATCGTTGGCCGGTTCTCTATGCCTCGGCTCTAACAACTCCTTCCTATCACATCCAGCAGCCAGGGCATAGGCCTGATCTATTTCAGAACTGGCATAGCCCTTTTCCAAAAATCTTTGTTTAAGTATGGAGGCCTCCTGTTTAAAGTCATCCAAGTGAGTGCAGTTCCTCCGCAGTCTGAGGAACTGACTTACAGGGACCGACTTCAGCCACGCCGGATGGTGACAGCTATTTACATTGATGTAACCATTCCGGTCGGTGTCCTTAAAGTGGGTGGAAGTGACCAACCCTCCACCACACACCTTAATCGACAAATCCAGGAAATATATCTCCTCTTTACTAGAGACAAATTGTAACTCAATTCCTCTATCATTTCTATTCAGATCCAACATAAAGTCCCTAAGAGAGTCCTGGTCACCCCTCCAAATGAGGAGGACGTCATCTATGTACCGCCTCCAGAGTACAAGCTTCGGTCGTGGGTTTCCATAGATGACGTCCTCCTCCCACTTGGCCATGAATAAGTTCGCCATGCTCGGTGCGAACTTAGCACCCATGGCTACTCCTCTATTCTGCAAATAGTAACTGCCTCCAAACCAGAAATAATTATGGCCCATTGCGAAATCTAAAAGGGAGAGAATGAAATCTTGCTGCTCCTCCCCCAAATCGCTACCATGCAAGAAATATTTAACCGCCTGCATCCCATGCTCATGGGAGATTATGGTATATAAGGACGATACGTCCGCGGTGGCCAATATGAAATCCTCCTCCTACTCAATGGTGTGCAGAAGATTAATGACCAACCAAAGGCTGCAGAAAGTGGTCAATGTACTTACCCACCCTGGACATGACCGAATCCAAGCCACTCACAATCGGCCTTCCAGGGGGGTGTACAGGGTCCTTATGGACCTTCGGGAGGTAGTAAATAACTGGCACACAAGGGGCCATAGGTACCAAATAAGCCTTTTCTTTTTTAGACACAATACCTCTATCATAACCTCCCTTAACCAATGTTACCAACTCCTTCCCGTATTTAGCTGTTGGGTTACCACCTAAGGGGACATAAGTATCCCTATCCAAGAGCAGCCGATTCATTTCCCCCTTGTAGGCCTCAGTGTCCAGGATCACAATGCCCCCTCCCTTATCAGCGGGCCGGACTATAATATCCTTCCGCTGAGTGAGGAGGCTGAGACCCTTTTGGAACATATGGTTCATCCTTGACCTCTTAAGGGATAAGGCCTCCACATCCCTAATCACCAAGTCTCTAAAGACCTCCAGGGAAGGGGCTAACCCCCCAGGAGGATTAAAAGTGGAGGCATTAGATAAACCAGTATTTACAACCCTTGATTGACCAGTATTACCCGGTCTAGGTGGGTTAGAGATATAATACCTTTTAATATTCATCCTTCTAATGTACCTATGGACATCAATAAATGTCTCAAACTTGCTCAAACCACGAGGCGGAGCAAACTTGAGTCCATGATTGAGTACATATTTCTCCTCGTTGGAAAGCAGGGCAGAACTCAAATTAAAGAGGCCAGAGTCTCTCAGGCCCGCCTTCTTTTTAGAGCGGATCCGCCTCCCCCCTCTGAAGCCTCTCTTGCGTCCACAGTTCTTTTTAAGTTTGCCCCGTCCCTGGGAAAAAAATGTTGGCTATTGGAAAACCTGAACCATGATCCCTCCTTCTATCTGGATTCCAGTTTTCAGCATACTCCCGTGATGGCCAGAAACCTCTATCCCTCGAGTACCCAGGGGAATAGGCTCCTTCACACTCCCATTCCCCATATCTCTCCTGTGGATGATTGGTGATATATCTAGCAGATCCCCCATCATTTTCTAGTAGGGGATCATATCTATTGTATGTATTAATGGGGTGGGTGATCATAGTTCCACCCCCCCTACCCCTCCCACTTCTATGTCTACCCCTCTGTCCACCCCGACTCCGACCCGGGGTTACATACGACGGCCCACCTCGGCTGATGGATGGGGGGACATAGGGCTGGATGTGAACAGGCGTGCTTGGGGGTTTTGTATTTGATACTCTACTTCCCCTCACTGCCTCATCATTTTTAACCTCTTTGTTACTCTCAATCTGCCATTTGAACACTTTATTGTCCCTATAATCCGAGAGATCCCTCAGGTACTTCTTTATTTTCTTATTTTTCTGTTCCCTTTCCTCTTTTTCAATATGTTTCTTAAGGGCTTCTGATTTAGTTTTATATTCTTCCTCTTCCTTGAATGAAATTAATCGGCTTCTGATTGTCCCAATTTCCTCATCGATCATCTGTAATTTTAACTTTTTCCTCTCCACCATATGGGTAAGTAGCCCTACCCCAGCTTTGTTGAAATACATGAACCATTCTTTCATATCATGGACATCACTCTGAGGTGCCACCTCCCATCTCAAGCTTCTGGGCACCATGTTCTTGGAGATGTAGTTCTCAAAAAAAGCCACATCCCACTTGGTGTGAAGCTCTGTGGTGACCAGATTCTTGAGCCTGAGAAATAGTCCATTAAGACCATCCAAGGGCTGTTCCACTTGGCTGAAAGTGCCCTCTACGTTAATAGAGTGAGCGGCTCTAAATTCAAAGATATCCATATATCCCAGGGTTTGTACTAGCAGCACAAGCAGTTCACAAACATAAATACTAAAACAGAGAGATTGCTGCGCCAAACCCACATACACACAGAAAAAACTCCTGTGCCAATGCAAATAGTATGATTTAAACAAGCAGCTAACACAAATACAGTTGAACGCAATGTAATCATATAAGAAAAAATGGTGTAGCACTAAGAAATGACAGTATAAAAAGTTCATCAAATGACGTCAAAGGAGATTTCAGCCTTGTTCATAAAGCCAAAGGTTATGAAGAATAGTGGAAAGCCGCCACCATCACCGCACACACTGACTCTTACCCCCTAGGGTGGACCCTTATTACAGGGGTCTTGAGCGCATGAAGCAAAAGGTCAATCCGTATATCCTTCCACCAAACCACTTCCTTCTCCCAATCCGCTCTCAGCAGCGTATGCAAACAAACAAACCACAATCCATAGTGCAACACGTATAGATAGAAATGTATTTAGATATAAAACACATTACACTCACATGTGCTTAGGATAAAATGCGCCTTTAGACAAATAAGTGGCAAGTGACCAGCACTTCCCACATCCCAGATGGCTGTGTTGTCCTCGCTCACCGTTCCACCCATACAAGTAGCTCCTCCCCTACCGGTTTCGTCACAAGATGACGTTGTCAGGGGGCGTGGTTACGAACGGACGGAAACGAGCGTTCTTAAGTACGCTCAGAACGGAAATGGACAGCGTTCCAACGGTATACCCAATGCACAAATCCACACAATCTGCTCTAAAATAATACCAGAACAACTCGGTCCGCGAACGCCATGCACAGTGGAATGAGCGCACCGAATAGGACACTTCGTAGAAAACCATGCCAAGCCTTGCCACGTTATAGTTAAATACCTGAATTATGCAGACAAAAATGCAATTATGCAAAAATTTTGCAGATCTCGCTCACTCCTGGTCGATGGCGTGAAACTGTTACTTTTTGCAGACCACTCCATTGAAGTAATGAAGCAGCGCAAAGCCTATTCTGCAATATGCACAACTCTACACGACCAGCAAGTCAAATTCACACTCGCATATCCTGCGATTCTACACGTTCATCTGCAATTGGGAGAACACCTCACGTTCCATACCCCCGAGGAAGCGGATCGTTATCTCAATGAATCACTTAACACTGACATGGATCAAAGCCCGGCTCCAGAAAGACCTTCACCTTCAACAGCTACCCAACGACCACAGCAAGCAGGCAAGCAAGGATCTCCAGCTAAACCGCCATATAAACGCATTCGTGTGAATCCACGAGATGATCACCCTGGAATCCGCTGAGATCTACACAGACGGACTCAAAATGTTCACCTAAAAGATGGGAAGTATAACTCCCCCCTTGCTCTTTTTCATAAGCCTTCCTCCCCTGGTTTTGATGAGCACTTACCTGACCACTAGTTAAAATACCCAGTTCTTACCATTCAAAGGCTCACATGAGTTGTATAAAAGGGGCAATAGGCATCACCACCTTGACAACCTCGTCAACCTTGGACCATACAGGCAGTGGTCCTATTCTAGCCTTTCTAAATGTTTTGGCACCGTTAATGTGCCCTTTATTATCCATATGTTAACGTTCTATTTGTTCTAACTTCTGAACCTTTCCTTGGTAGCGATGGGAGTAGCCGGCCCCCCCTCCCCCCAGGAGCACTCTTCTCATTCGATAAGCCCCCTGTAAATTAAACATATCTAAGCTGGGTCTCTACCAGGACCAATAACTACACATCCATCCTAACCCCCCCATTTCCCCCCCTCCCCCACTCTACCCTCCCTTTACACCCCATCCTCCCCGAGGTACGAATTATGGCTCCTCGGGGGTCGGAGTGGCTGGCTGCCCCACTGCTCTATGTAATAGTTGGATCCCATAAGGAAAAAAGTGAAGTTGTGTTCCATTTTTGGATCTCCCCCCCACCCTCCCTTATCCCTATTTCCTCTACAGCGACACATTCGCCTTATGAATCCTAATTGTATATACTTTGCTTATGTTGTTTTACCTTTAACCTCAGATACAATGCGACCTTTGGATGATCCCCTGATGGAAGGGCACCTCGGCCGAATAGGGTTGCATACCTGCCGACCATACATTCTTCAATCATTGAACCAAAAATGGCCTTGCATTCTAACGGGGATCATTTGAAGATCGTATCCTGGAACGTCAAGGGACTACGCTCCCCAAGTAAGCGCATGATGGTTCTTAGGCACTTGAAACGCCTGGGGGCAGATGTGGCTCTCCTACAGGAGACCCACCTATCTGTGGATGACCTACCTAGGTTACGTAAGCTGTGGGTAGGTGATGTACATGGTTCTGCTGCGGTAGGTCGTAAAGCTGGAGTAGCCGTTCTAATACATAAGTCGCTAAGGCACACACTGAGAAAGGTCCGCACCGACGAATTTGGTCGTAAAATCACACTTCACCTCACACTGCCACATAAAGAGATAGCAATTACTAATATATACGCCCCTAATTCTCCAGACACAACATTTTTGACCTCGTGGGTAATGACAGCCCCAGAGTCCCTTCACCTGGTAGGAGGGGGCTTCAACTCCGTTATGTTCCCATCAGAGGACAGGTCTAAACTACGCCCACAACTACAACCAAAAACTAGAGAGGAACCATCACCCTTGACGCCCTTAGCTCAAGTGATGGACTCAATTAAATACACTGATTTCCGGCGCCTAACCCACCCTACAGACCGCAAATACCTTTTTCTCCCCTCCTCATAAATCTTTCTCCTGAATCGATTATTTTTTCACCTCCTCGGACATGACGTACATAGCCCGCAACTCTGAAATCCACGACGCGAGAATTTCGGATCATAGCCCAATCTCAATTCATATATTAGGGACCAAGCCCTCCACCATCCCGCCTATTTGGCGTTTTCCATCGTACCTAATGGACAGTGATGATTTTAAACACATGCTCTACACTTCCTGGGAAGAGTACACCACCACAAATAGAGACCACATCACAGACCCGAACCTGTATTGGGATGCGGGCAAAGCATTCCTAAGGGGTAAAATCATTTCCTACACAGCCCAATACAAAAAGCACGCTAGACAACAATACAACAAAGCCAGTGAGAAGCTGCATAGTGCCCACCAAATTCTCTCCTTAAATAGAACCACGGAAAACATCCAGACCTGGCAAAGCGCAAAGCAAGAATTTGATACATGGGCAGAACGCCAAGAGGCCACCAAGTCAGCTTTCACAGCCATTCACTATCGTAGATATGGCAATAAAGTGGGCAAATTGCTAGCAAAACTATGTTCCGCCCCTAGACGCCCAACGTTTATTTCGGCCCTGAAAGACGATTTGGGCAAAGTCACATATTCTCCCTCAGATATCAGCAAACTATTGACAGACTCTTACTCAAACCTCTATGCAGCGGATCCTACTGACTCCCTGGCGGCACAAAACTTTCTAGACAGGACCCCCCTGCCCAGACTGGACCCCTCCCATATCACAACGCTCAGTGCCCCCATTACACTCGAAGACATTTTAGTGACTATAAAATCACTAGCAGCGACTAAAGCCCCTGGCCCGGACGGCTATACAGGGGAATTTTATAAAATGACAAAAAACTTCATTCCGGACACCCTCAAACATGTATTTAATTCCACAAAAGCTTTATTGAGTATAAAACTGTACAGTACATGTTCATTGCCATAGTTCAGAACAATGAGTAATAATACCGCAGTAGAGAACTAGTACAAAAAGTAAAGCATTAAAACGTAACTTTAAGGTTCAAGTAAAGAAACATTGCATAGTTAAACATAAAGATGATGGGGGTATATTGTTTACCAACATATTTGTGTTATTGTAAGGATGTGGAATCATAGCATTAGGGTACTTATGTGGTGAAGTTGAGAATGATTATTCCATGAAGTCTGTAGTCAGCTAAGTAAATGTGGGGGTATTCAAGGGGCAATAAACGTAGTACTGGGTAGAGCATGGGGGAGCGAACTGAATAGGGGAGGAGGAGGAAAGTAGAGGGATGGGAATAGGGGGAAGGGAAGGAGAAGAGTAAGGGGAAGGGGGGGCAGGGTAGACCAGTCATTAATCGAGCATAAAGCTTTGCTCTCTATGTATAATACTATTTTGTAGTTTAATTGGGGTCTAATATACTGCGGTATTGTGTTGAGTCTTTGTAATTAATCCAGCATAACCATATCTTATGGTATGAAGAGATGTTCTCTGCAGCTATTGCTATCAACTCTTCCATCTCTTGAATTCTATTTAATCTAGTGACCCAATTTCTGATTGTGGGGATTTTCCTCTGTTTCCAGAGGCTTGGAATGCAAAGCCGGGCAGAGTTTACCATGTGCATTACCAGGGATTTTTTGTATGAGCCTTTCATGTAGTTGGAGAAGTGGAGGAGGAATTGTTGGGCAGTACATTCTATTTGTTGAGAAGTAACTTCGCAAATAATATCATGGATGGTTGACCAATAGGGAACTATGAGGGGACATTCCCACCAAATGTGGAGCATTGTTTCTGAGTGGGAGCCGCATCTCCAGCAGACGTCTGGGATATTGGGCGACATTAAGTGTAGCAGATGGGGTGTTCTGTACCAGTGTGTCAGAACTTTGTAGTTGTGTTCCTGGATTGACACATTAAGAGTGCCCTTTAGGGCTGTTGAACAGGCCATTTTCCATTGATCTGGTGTAAGGTCTTGACTTTTCGGGGAGGCCCAAGCCTTGATTACTGGGTTTAAGGATTTTGTGTCGGATAGAGAGAGAAGGGCGTAGATGATTGCAATCAGATGTTTCTGGGGGGGGGCCAAGGCAAGGTTTTTCAAAATCCGTCACTGGTCTCGAGACTGCTGACTTGTTTACTGTGTTAGTGAGGTAATGACGGATTTGGAAATAGGGCCACTGCGCAATTTTGGGGGCATTGTATGACTCCGAAAGGATGTCACTGGGGATGAACTTGCCGTTGCGGAAAAAGTGGGTAGCTTTGAGGTTAAATATTGCGTTGGGTAGGGGAAAATTTTTATCCTGGCCTGGGGGGAAGTCAGCGTTGTCCATGATGGGAGTCAATGGCCCAGGGATAGAGAATAGCTTAAGATTTTTGGAAATAATTTGCATAGTAGAAAGGATAGGTGAGATTAGTGGATGGTCTTTAGCTCTTAGAAGTTGGAACCCTCCCCTAGACCAGGCCAAGTTACTGAGCGGGGCTCCTAGTATTCGGTTCTCAAGATCAACCCAGTCTTTTGAGGGGGAATGTATGTGGTGGTCGACTAGTCTAGTCAGGAGCGTTGCTTGGTGGTATTTTTTGACGTTTGGCAGTCCGATACCCCCTCATTCTTTGAGGCTGAGAGTCGGGTGAGACTGATATTGGGTGGGGATTTCTTCCAGATGAAGGAACTAATCTTGGCATTCAGAGTCCGAAAAAAAGAACCAGGTAAGGCCATTGGGATAGCTTGGACCAAATAAAGAAATCTCGGGAGAGCAGTCATCTTGAGAGAAGCAGCTCTTCCGAACCATGAAATGCTCAGCCTAGACCAACTGTCTAGGTCATTGGTGCATTTCTGTAAAAATGGGTGGAAGTTAAGGTCGTAGAGGTCTCCTAGTCTGGCTGGAAGCCTAATTCCTAAGTAAGGAATTTCAGAGGAACACCATTCAAAAGAGGAAGAATCAGCGCAAGCTTGTAATGCGGAGTTTGCTAAGGTCACATTTAGGGCGTGGGATTTCTTGAAATTTATTTTGAAATTGGAGAGTGTTCCAAATCTTTCGAATTCCCTCAGTACATTGGGAACAGTAATCAGGGGTTTAGTGAGAAATAGTAAAATGTCGTCAGCAAACGCCGCGCATTTGAATTCTTTGTTGTTGACTGAGATGCCTGAAATGTCTTGATTTATGTCAATGCGCCTCAGTAAAGGGTCAATCGTAAGGATGAAAATAATGGGGGACAGAGGACAACCCTGTCTCGTCCCGTTTCTGACCTGGAAGGCGTCCGACAGGCAGCCATTGACTCTTATTCTAGCACTGGGGTTGGAATATAGACTGAGAATACTTGTTGTCATAAATTCGCCTAATCCCAGGTTTCTAAGAACGTTTGACATAAAGTCCCAGGCCACCCTGTCAAACGCCTTCTCAGCGTCAGTGGACAAAAAGAAACCCTCTTGGTGAGTTGTGTTAAGCCAGTGGTTAAGACTGATAGCTTTAATTATATTGTCCCGCGCTTCCCTGCCAGGGACAAAACTGGCTTGGTCTCTGGAGATCAGTGTATGTAGGAGAGGTTGTAATCTGCTTGCCAGAATCTTCGCAAAGATCTTAATGTCCGAATTAAGTAGAGATATGGGGCGATAATTCTCGGGTATAGAATGGTCTTTGCCGGGCTTTGGAATAACTGAAATGTGGGCCTCGAGAAGTTCTCTTGGGGGTGACGGGGTTTCGGCTAGTGTGTTGAAAGCTTTAACAAAGTGTGGGGCCAAAATATCTGGGAATGTTCTGTAATATATGTTGGGAAAACCATCTGGGCCCAGGCATTTACCAGGTTTAAGGGATTTAATGATATTAAGGAATTCCTGAGTGGTAATGGGTTTTTCTAGGGCCTCAATGTCCGCATCTGCTAATTTGGGGATGTTGGCCTCTTTCAAATAGTTTCTAATGGCTAGGGAATGGAGCTGATCAACCTTACCGGGGGGTTTATTGGTTGGTAGATTGTAAAGTTTGGAATAATATTCGGCAAAGGCTTTAGCTATTTCTCTGTTATCAATTTGCTTATGGCCCGCACTGTCGAACAGAAAGGGAATGTTGGACTGCGTTTTTCTACCCTGGAGGAGTCTCGTCAGCAACTTGCCATTTTTATTGGCGTGTTCGTAGAATAATTTGGAGGTGAGGATGAATTTTTTCCGTATTTGTACGTTAAGCTCCTCAAGTAGAGTATTCCTAACCTAATCCTCGAGGGTAGAAATGGCTTGGGAGCGCTTGTGGGTGGATTCTAATCTGCGGATGCGTGCCATAAGGTTGTCTACCTTAGATTGCTTGATTTTTTTAATATGGGTTGAAAGAGCGATACATTTCCCCCGCAAGGTACATTTATGGGCAAGCCACACACTAAGCAGTGAGGCATCGTTCTTAGAGTTGAGGTCAAAGTATGTTTCTAACTCCTCTTTTAGTTGTGCTTGGTAAGCAGGGTCTGAAAGCAAAAAACTATTTAGACGCCAGGATCTGTCCCCGGCAGGTTCGTGAGTGAATTTAAGTGTCATGGTGATTGGGTTGTGATCAGAGAAAGTGGCTGGTTCAATGGATGCTGATTGGAGATACTGGATATCTTTTTGGGAAAGAAAGAGATAATCTAGTCTGGAGTATTTCTGATGGGGAGGGGAGAAGAAGGAGTAATCTTTGGTGTTAGGATGTAAGGTGCGCCAGGTATCGAAAAGAAGGAGAGAATTGAGTTGGAGTGATATTTGTTTGAGGGCCCTATAAGGTAAAGAGGAGGAGCCGGAGGAAGAGTCCAAGTTGGGCTGAAGTGGGACATTAAAGTCCCCCCCAGCAACACCATGCCTTCGTGGAATGGAATTAGTTGGTTAAAAGTCTCTCTAAAAAAGGAGACCTGGTGCCTATTGGGGGCGTAAATATTTGCGAGAGTAATGGGCCTGCCAAAAAGAGACCCCTTCAGGAACAGGAATCTTCCTTCCGGGTCCGCCAACTCGTCTGAAACGATTAAGGGGAGATTGCCAGCTATTAAGATGACTACTCCTTTGGTTTTGGATACAAGTGAGGAAGCATGATATACGGAGGGGTACCTTTTATTTGTGCATTTGGGAATGGAGGGGCCTCTAAAATGCGTCTCCTGGAGGAAGACAATTTGGGCTCGGAGCCTGTGCATCTCATTGAGAACCAGGGTCCTCTTCTCTGGGGTATTGAGTCCCCTTACATTCAGGGAGAGGACTTTAAGGGTGTTAGGGGTAGACATTAGTGGAGTGGAAATAGAGGGGAAGCGTTAACCGTATCCGATATAACAGCTGGTCACTGTAGAACCGGGGCTGGTGGGAGAAGGGGTTAGGAGAGGGTGGGTGAGTAATGGAATTGATGGTAGGTAGGGGATAACGTGGTAGGTAGGTAGGGGATAACGTGGGGGATCAGGGGTGACCGAGGACTTGTGGGGTGGTGAGTAAAGCACCAACCCACTAGGGGGCGCCTCGTCAGGAACAGTCCAGAGGAGCCGGACTGAAGGGGGGTATGTGACTTTATGCGAGGAAAGGAGGTGGCAAACCAATGGGGAGAGATGTTGGCAAAATGTTGCGAACTTATTTGGATTACAGGAGGATAACTCGAATCGTAACTTAAACAGTAAGCATCAAAAACATAATCTGAATATGTTGTAATAACAATTAAACAATGAACCACTTAACAGCCGTAAGGTCTGGGGGGGCCCACAGACCCGAGGGCGAGAGCTCTGAGCCTGTCAGGCAACCCATTAGTTTGGATTAAGAGACAGAGGGATGAGGACCCATGAGCCATGGCTCCAGACAATGGGACTTGACCGAAGCCAAGGGCGTCCCGCCGTGTAGAGTCTCTGGGTCTTCCTTAGGATATCCCAGGTGTCACTTGGCCTGTAGCATACAGACCGAGGAGGGGGGAAGCACCCCAAACGGGCCAAGAATCGACCTTAAAGCGTTCGATTTCTGTCCCGCACCACGGGTTCCTCCAACTCTGCTCTGTGATAAAAAAAAAAAAAAAAAACATGAACTAGAAACTGAACAAGAGTAACACATTGCATATTGGTGGTTCGTAATTGGCTGTGGTCTGAAGCTGAAGTAGGGCAGTAAAGGAAGGGAGAAAGTTAGGGAACAGGGAGAGTAGGCTGAGACAAGGGTCAGGGGGGATGGTAAGATGTTAGAGCAAGAAGTCAGCTTAAAGAAAAGAAAGAGTGTTGAACAGCACCACAATATAACCTTGTGCGAAGCCTGGGGGGAGCAATTACTTGGTTAGAACAAGAATTTAAGGAAATTATTATAGTTACCATTCCAACTAGCCCCCCCCTGACATTGGTAGATGACCATCGTGATCACAGATCATAATCTCTGTTACCAGCATATGTGCAGTCTTCTCTGGCGAGCTGCCTATAATAGAGCTACATTCAAGTGGGTTAGTGATGAAAACAAGGCTAAACAGCTAAGGAGCAAGCTTCAATACTGTCTGTTGGAGCAAGGTACCTAGAGGTCAGGTTTAGTCTTCTTGATAAAAGGGGCCAGGAAGATGAGCCAGGTAAGAGGAAAAGAAGAGGGGGTCAGATGGGAGGAGGGGTAACCAGAGTGTCTTAACTGCCGATGCGACCAGAAAAAACATTGCTAAGAAGGGTGGTTCAGTTATCAGTTGGGAGGTCAACTTGCTGTGCCGGGACTTGGACCGGTCCGGGGCCTCTTCTGTTGCGTCTGTAGGGAGTCGAGTTGAAGCGGCGTCCAGGAGTGCGTTGTTCCGAGGGAATGGGGGCGATATCCTTCCAGGCTGGTGGGATCGCGAATTCCTGATACCATTCTGGAACAGGGATGTCCGCTGGTGTATGGAGGGTGAAGGAGCGACCCCCAATTGTCACACAGAGTCCAAAGGGGAACTTCCATTTGTACACTATTCTGCGTTCACGTAGGGCAGAGAGAATAGGTCGCAAAGCTCTTCTATGCCCCAGGGTGATCTGTGAAAGGTCTTGGAAGATTTTCACCTCACTGTCATTGAAGCGGATATCGTCTTGATCTCTGGCTCTGGTGGCAACTTCTTCCTTGAGTTTGTAGTTAGAGAAGCAGCAGATGATGTCTCTAGGGGGGTCGCCCTCTCTGCCCCTAGGTCTCAAGGCTCTATGAGCATGATCAAATTTGATCGGTGAGTCTTGTGGGCGCTCAATGAGGTTGTTGAATAGGGATTGAAGAGCCAGGGGTATCTGATCATGCTCCACACTCTCTGGAATACCTCTTATCCTGAGATTCTTCCTCCTCCCTCGGTTATCGAGGTCTTCCAGGCGACGTTGTAGTTCGATCATATGGAAGTGATAATTAGCACTGTATTGCTGTAAGTCCCTAATGTCTTCATCGTGCCTGCCCGCCGCTCGCTCGACCTCTTCTAGTCTGTCAGAGACACCTCGTAGCTCGTCTTTGAGTTCAAGGACTGCTTCAGTGAGGGCTCCCTTTATGTCAGTGGCTATGCTTTGTAGATCTGACATTTTAGGGACCTGTTGAATCAAGTCCACAAGTCTATCGTGGCTGAGCTGCATGTTCGCTTTAGAAGAGTTGTCCTCTGCTTTACGTGCCATGCCTGCTGGGCTCTGGGTAGCACCCGAGGTAGAGGCCTCGACACTCTTTGGGGTCCGCGGACGGAAAAGCTCCGGGAGGTTACGGTTCGGTTGTGGCTGAGGGGTTTGGGAGAAGGGCAGCTGTCTTCCTATTTTTCCCATAATCTGTAAATAAAGGCTGTAGAGGCCTCCAATCTCTCCCCTGGCGCCGGAGCTCCGGGTTTAGGCAGCCATTTTGACCACGTGGCGGGCCTCGTCCGCGGGTTCTTTTTATCAGTACAGTCCCTGGGGTGTGTCAATAGGGGCCCCTGTGGTCTTATGTCAGGGTCCGGAGCCTCGGATTGGCAGCTTTAGGGGTTTTGGAGCCACCGCGGCCTAGGCCGCAAATGAAGCCGCGGACTAAATCTCGGGCGTCCCGGAGGTCGGCCGCGGATTGACACAGTTTTTAGTCCAGGCTGTAGGGGAAGGTGCGGGGAAGCCTCTGGGGTGTGTTGCTGGTGCTCACCTATTACAGGGAGTTCGGATGCCGGGTGATTGAGTCTGGGGAGCCGGAGCTCTGCCAGAACACGTCCGCTCTCCACCGCGTCCAAGCCACGCCCCTCTCAAACATGTATTTAACGCGATGTGGGAGGGAGGAACATATCTCCCATCAGGTACACAGGCCTATATAAAATTGATACCTAGACCAGGAAAAGACCCCTTACACCCTGGCTCCTATCGCCCAATCTCACTGATCAATGTGGACGTTAAGATCCTATCCAAAATCATTGCTGCTAGATTAGCTACAATCTTGCCCGACATATTACACCCGTGGGCTTTGTCACTGGACGCTCTGCCACCCTGAACATCAGGAAAGTGTTGCTCGCGCTATATTATGCAAAACTTCATCCAGACGAAGACGTCATCATCCTGTCACTTGACGCAGAAAAAGCATGTTGAAAGGGACAAGGGCCTCATCCGCACAACCGTGGGCTGTGTTTGTGGGGGTCTGTGGGTGGGGTGCTTATCAGAATCTGGAACCCCTTTAATAAGATCCAGATCCCAACTCCCCCATGTAATAGAGTATCGGGTGCCCCTACTAATTCAGCAAAAAAGTGCCAAAAAAAGAAAGAAAACAGGAGACAATTAAGGGCATATCCTTTATTAAAAAAGAAAAAAGGAGAAAAAGTGTCCAGCAATGTACATCCACATTAATCATAGCGTGCGATGACCTGAAAAAAAAAAGGCAAAAATAAAAAGAAACTAAACAGCTCCTTCCTGATGGGAGGCTCCCACCAACTGCTGTCTTTTCCATTTGACAGCTCTTATAAAGGCTAGGGCGGGGAAAACAGCTGACATAACCGGATGACTATGCCCCTTGTGATGTCACATAACCTGCCCCCTTCTGACATCACATGACATCAGAGGGGATGGGTTCCCTTGGTTACATCCCCAGGCGGCCCCACCCTAGCCTTTATACAAGCTGTCAAATGTAAAAAGAAAGCAGTGAGCCTCCAATCAAGGAGGAGCTTTTTCAGGATTTTTTTTTATCTGTCGGGCTCCGTGATTGACGTGGCTTGTTCCTAATTGTCTCCTATGGTTTTCTCTTTTTTGATGCTTTTGTACCCGATACTCATTCACATAGGGGGCTGGGATCTGGGGGCCCCCTTGTTAATGAGGCTTCCAGATTCCAATAAGCCCCCCGCCAACAGACCCCCACAACCACAGCCCAGTGTTGTTGTATAGAGGCTCTTGTCCCCATCAACATGGGGACAAGGTGCTTTCGGGTGGGGGTGCAGATTCCATACCCCAAAGCACCCAATCCCCATGTTGAGAGCTTGTAGCCTGGTATGGTTCAGGAGGGGGGCACTCACTCACCCCCCTATTCTGCCTGGCCAGGCTGCATGCTCTGATAAGGTTCTGGAATGGATTTTGAGGTGACTTCCACACACTTTTAAAAAAAAAATTGGCACGGGGTTCAACTTAAAATTCATACCAGACCCAAAGGGCCTGGTTTGGATTTGAGGTTGGACCCCATGCTGTTTTAAATTGTAATGACATAACCCAGTCAAACAGGTGCAGAAAAAATGGGCCTTGGATGTTAGTGGTGGTGCCAGAACACTGTAAGCCCTCACAGATACTTTTGTTGGATGCAGGAATGAGCCCTGCTGTTGAAAATTATTTTAAAAATTGTAATGATAGGACCCAGTCAAACAGGTGCAGAAAAATTGGGCCTTGGGTGTTGGTGGTGCCCTAAGCCTAAAATATTGTTGGAAGCTAGCATCAGCAGGATCCAGCAGGAATAGGATAGGCAGCATCGACAGTCTTCAAGGGATCCCAGATCCCTAGCAAATTTAATCAGTTGCATCAGCATCAGGGGCTTGATAGCTGCTGATCCAGGACTGATTCATTTTTATAAATGTGAGCCTATCAATGGAGTCTGTCAAGATGTGCACTCTATGATCCATTACGGACCCTCCAGCAGCACTGAATGTCCGAAAGAACTCTGGATGCAGGACAGGCCGGTAGCTTGATTCCATATTGAGCAAGTTCAGGCCAGTGGTCCATCCTCAAGACCCAGTAAGTCAGTGGATGCTCAGTTGGAAAGGTATCCAAGTCTGCTCTTGCCCCTAGATAGTAATGGCACCATATAATGCAGACGCTGCCAATGGTTGCTTGAATCTATCAGCCCTGGGCACTGAGGACTGAAGCCGGCCACCTTCTCCACCGTTCTTCCTCTGACCAAACAAAGCCCCAGAAACACGTTGTCCAGCCACACTAGGAAATGGTAACCTCCCAGGTCCTGGAAAGGTTTGCACCAGCTTTTCTTCAAGGTATCCTGAAGATGTTTCATCCTCTGCTCCCTCTGCGAATGCACAATGAGTTCTGCAACTTTACCCTTGTAATGTGGATCAAGAAGTGTTGCCAACCAGTAATGATCCCTCTCCTTGATACCATGAACCCTCTGGTCTTTTTGCAGGCTTTGCAGAATCAGGGAGACCATGCAGCATAAGTTTGAGGAGACATGAGAGTCATCTGGGCCACTGAGGATGTCAGGAACTACCTCCTCCCAGCCCCACACAACTCCTTGGGTTTCTGGGGACTGAAAACCATCCCTTGAAGACTGCTGCATGTTATCTGCTACATCCATGCTGACACAATCCTCATATTCCTCTTCCTCTTCTGCCTGTGTGTTTGGTGGCCCTGCAGTATTGCTATCTGCATAAAGGGGGCCTTGAGAGGAAAGGAAGTCCTCCTCTTCCTCCAGCTGTTCTGTCTCAAGTGCCCTATCCATGATCCCATGAAGTGTGTGCTCCAGCAGAAAGACTAGAGGGACAGTGTCACTGATGCATGCATTGTCGCTGCTCACCATCCATGTGGCTTCCTCAAATGGTGACAGGACAGTGCATGCATCCTTGATCATTAGCCACTGATATGATAAAAAGAAGCCAAGCTCCCCTGAGCCTGTCCTCGTGCCATACTCACACAGGTACTCATTGATGGCCCTCTGCTGTGTGTGCAGCCACTGCAGAATTGTCAATGTTGAGTTCTCCCTGGTGGGCATGTCACAAATGAAGTGGTTGGTGGGCAGGTAGAATTCCTGCTGAATGTCAGTCAGCTGAGCACTGACATTGTATGACCACCGGAAATGACCACAGACTTTTCTGGCCTTCCTCAGAATATCTGGTAAGCCTTAGTACCTGGTCAAGAAACCTGGCACCACCAAATTCAGAATGTGTGCCAAGCATGTCATTTGTCCCTGTCGGAGGGCAGAGAGAAGGTTGGTGCCATTGTTGCATACAACCATTCCTGACTCAAGCTGCCGTGGTGTCAACCACCACTGAGCCTGCCCCCACAGAGCTGACAGAATCTCTGCACCTGTGTGGCTCCTGTGCCCTAGACAGACCAACTGAAACACTGCATGGCATCTTTTAGCCAGACTGCTTGCGTAGCCCCTTGAACGCTTAGGGAGCACTGCTGGTTCAGAGGACACTAGTGCAGAAGAGGCCACCGAGGAAGAAGAAGAGGAGTATGTGGAAGATGTGGCAGAACTACCACCTTTTTTTGGAGGCATATTGGTGGAACTAGCTTCAACATTAACCTCTGTCCTGCATTCTTCAGAGCTGCCAGCAGAGTTACCCAATGTGCCATTAAGAAAAGGTAATGTCCCTGATAATGTCTGCTGTAGCATGAGTTAGTGGTAATATGAGCCTTGTTGCTGACCGCCCTGTCCAAGGAGGCCAAAACATTGCCTTCCACATGATGGTAGAGAGCTGGAATGGCCTTACATGAAAATAAATGTATTTTTGGAACCTGCCACTGTGGTACAGCACATTCCACAAATTCATGAAAGGGGGCAGAGTCTACCAGCTGAAAAAGCAGCAGTTGTAGTGATAGCAATTTGGCCAAGCTAGAGTTTAGACACTGAGCATGTGGATGGCTGGGATAGTATTTTTTTATGGTTCAGCAACTGTGGTAGAAACTGTGGTAGCAAAATGTGCCTGCTGAAATCAACTGGTGGTGTACTGCTACACTGCTACTGAGTACATGTGGTATCCATTGCTATACCTTTATTCAGTGCAGGCTTTTGAGAGGACTGGAGGTATAGTAGGGGTTGAGCTCACAGATAAGGAACAAGTAGAAGTCCACTTTGTTTTATGATGTGGCTCTTACAGGTACTGTTGCCAATGGACTGCATGACAGGCTGTCATATGTCTGATCAGGCATGTGGTGCCCAAGTGACTGCTGTTCTGGCCGAGCTTGACCACTTCAGACATAGATTGCAAACAGCAACTGTGCGATCTACTGCAAAAGTGTTGAAAAAGCCCACACCAATGAACTTTTGGAAGTCAGCGGGGTGTCAGCAGCGCTCTACACCTGTGGATCATTGTGGTGTGATCCAATAGGGTGGCTGTCCTTAAGCTTGCCCCTGAAGGACATCCTGCCTCATTGGAATTGTGCCTCCTCCTCCTCCTTCTCCTCCTCACTTTCCTACATTCTTCTGTCAGGAACATAAATACAGTCAGTGACCTCATCATCCCTTCCCTCCTTGTCACTGGAGCAAACTTGGCAGTATGCTGCAGCTGGAGGAACATAACGGCTAGTTTCTTGTCCTTCTGTGGCACCACCTCTCTTTAGGCTCGCATTACTCCCTTCCTCAATCTGGGAACCAACATTGGAGCCTTCAAATTGCTGTGCATCCTCCATCAGCATGTAACTGACACTATAGTCAAATAATTCTGGTGAATCCTCAGTGCATGATGGTGGGACTACAGAAGAAGTAATTGTGGACAAGGAGCTGGTGGAATAGACCGCTTTGGCAGCTGCATTGGAAGGCAAACTAGTATGAGCCTGGGTGACAGAGGATGAGGAGGATGAGGACAGTTTAGTTATCCACTCCACCAACTCTTCTGCATGTTGTGGCTCAATAACATGGTCAGGAGCAGAAAAAAGGACAAGCGTGGCATGCCTGGAGAGGATATACCATGTCCGTCACTACCACCACTTTTCACTGCTTGCCCACTTTTAGTGGCCTGTGAGCATCTGCCTCTCCTTGGTGGCCCCCCAGACATGCTGGGGATTGTTTTTATTTTTAACACCGACTGCACTGCATTATATACTGTACAACACTGAATGCACTGTCTATACAGTATTATACAGCATACACTGTATGCAGAGTATATATATATATATATATATATGTTTATATATATACTAGGCTGTATATATACAGCATATATTAATACACTGCCTGAAAGGCATTGTATAATGTACACCACCGAATGCACTGTCTATAAAGTCTAAACTGAATGCAGAGTATATTTATGCACAGTATCTCACAAAAAGGAGTACACCCCTCACATTTTTGTAAATATTTTATTATTTTTCTCATGTGGCAACGCTGAAGAAATGACACTTTGCTACAATGTAAAGTAGTGAGTGTACAGCTTGTATAACAGTGTAAATTTGCTGCCCCCTCAAAATAATTCAACACACAGCCATTCATGTCTAAACCACTGGCAACAAAAGTGAGTACACCCCTAAGTGAATATGTCCAAATTGGGCCCAATTAGACATTTCCCCTCCCCGGTGGCATGAGACTCATTAGTGTTACAAGGTCTCTGTGTGAATGGGGAGCATGTTTGTTAAATATGGTGTTATCACTCTCACTCTCTCATACTGGTTGATCACTGGAAGTTCAACATGGCACCTCATGGCAAAGTACTCTCTGAGGATCTGAAAAAAAGAATTGTTGTTCTACATAAAGATCGCCTAGGCTATATGAATATTGCCAAGACCCTGAAACTGAGCTGCAGCATGGTGGCCAGGACTATACAGCAGTTTAAAAGAACAAGTTCCACTCAGAACAGGCCTCACCATGGTTGACCAAAGAAGTTGAGTGCACATGCTCAGCATCATACCCAGAGGTTGTCTTTGGGAAATAGACATATGAGTGCTGCAGTATTGCTGCAGAGGTTGAAGGGGTGGGGGTCAGCCTGTCAGTGCTCAGACCATACACCGCACACTGCATAAAATTGCTCTGCATGTATGTCGTCTCAGAAGTAAGCCTCTTCTAAAGATGATACACCACAAAGCGCGCAAACAGTTTGCTGAAGACAAGCACACTAAGGATATGGATTACTAGAACCATGTCCTGTGGTCTGATGAGACCAAGATAAACTTATTTGGTTCAGACGGTGTCAGGCAACGAGGTGAGGAGTACAAAGACAAGTGTGTCTTGCCTACAGTCAAGCATGGTGGTGGGAGTGTCATAGTCTGGGGCTGCATGAGTGCTGTCGCCACTGGTTCATTGACAGAACCATCAATGCCAACATGTACTGTGAAATACTGAAGCAGAGCATGATCCCCTACCTTCAGAAACTGGGCCGAGGGGCAATATTCAAATATGATTAGGACCCCAAACACACCTCCAAGATGACCACTGCCTTGCTAAAGAAGCTGAGGGTAAAGGTGATGGACTGGCCAAGCATGTCTCTAGACCTAAACCCTATTGAACATCTGTGGGGCAATCTCAAATGGAAGGTGGAGGAGTGCAAGGTCTCTAACATCCACCATCTCCATGATGTCATCATGAAGGAGTGGAAGAGGACTCCAATGGCAACCTGTAAAGCTATTGAACATCTGTGGGTCACCCTCAAATGGAAGGTGGAGGAGTGCAAGGTCTCTAACATCCACCGGCTCCATGATGTCATCATGAAGGACTGGAAGAGGACTCCAATGGCAACCTGTAAAGCTCTGGTGAACTCTATGCCCAAGAAGGTTAAGGCAGTGCAGTCATTTTGCTGCAATATAAAGTAGTGAGTGTACAGCTTGTATAATAATGTAAATTTGCTGCCCCCTCATAATAACTCAACATGCAGCGATTAATGTCTAAAAAACTGGCAACAAAAGTGAGTATACCCCTAAATAAAATGTCCAAATTGGGCCAAATTAGTAATTTTCCTTCCCCGGTGTCATATGACTTCTTAGTATTACAAGGTCTCAGGTGTGAATGGGGAGCAGGTGTGTTAAATTTGGTCTTATCACTTTCACTCTCTCATACTGGTCACTGGAAGTTCAACATGGCACCTCAAGGCAAAGAACTCTTTGAGGATCTGAAAAAAAAGAATTGTTGCTCTACATAAAGATGGCCTAGACTATAAGAAGATTGCCAAGACCCTGAAACTGAGCTGCAGCACGGTGGCCAAGACCATACATCGGTTTAACAGGACACATTCTACTCAGAACAGACCTTGCCATGGTCGACCAAAGAAGTTGAGTGCACATGCACAGCGTCATATCCAGAGGTTGTCTTTGGAAAATAGATCTATGAGTGCTGCCAGCATTGCTGCAGAGGTTGAAGGGATGGGGGGCAGCCTGTCAGTGCTCAGATCTTACGCTGCAGATCATAAGCTGCACATTGCATGAAATTGGTCTGCATGACTGTCGTCCCAGAAGGAAGGCTCTTCTAAAAATGATGCACAAGAAAGCCCGCAAACAGTTTGCTGAAGACAAGCAGACTAAGGACATGGATTACTGGAACCATGCCCTGTGGTCTGTTGAGACCAAAATAAACGTATTTGGTTCAGATGGTGTTCAGCATGCATGGAGGCAAGCAGGTGAGGAGTGTGTCTTTACAGTCAAGCATGGTGGTGGGAGTGTCATGGTCTGGGGCTGCATGAGTGCTGCTGGCACTGGGGAGCTACAGTTCATTGAGGGAACCATGAATATCAACATGTACTGTGATTTAGTGAAGCATAGCATGATTCTCTCCCTTCAGAGACTGGGCCGCAGGGCAGTATTCCAACATGATAACGACCCCAAACACACCTCCAAGACGACCACTGCCTTGCTAAAGAAGGTAAAGGTGATGGACTGGCCAAGCATGTCTCCAGACCTAAACCCTATTGAGCATCTGTGGGGCAACCTCAAATGGAAGGTGGAGTAGCGCAAGGTCTCTAACATACACCAGCTCCATGATTTTGTCATGTAGGAGTGGAAGAGGACTCTAGTGGTAACTTGTGAAGCTCTGGTGAACTCCATGCCCAAGAGGATTAAGACAATGCTGGAAAATAATGGCGGTCACACAAAATATTGACACTTTGGCCCCAATTTGGACATTTTCACTTAGGGGTGTACTAACTTTTGTTGCCAGTGGTTTAGACATTATTGGCTGTGTGCAGGCCTGTACTGGCCATCGGGACTACCGGGAGTTTCCCGGTGGGCCGATGGCTCAGTGGGCCGGTTCCAGTGACCTTCTTGATACTGTCACCGACCGCCGCAGCTTCTTTACAGATTTGGTGACCGTTGTTTTCAATCATGTGGGGATTCACTTTTACAGGTTTAACCCCGGTTTCACAGTTATAAAACACACTGGCGGTAATAAAAGGTCGTAACAGAATTAGGAGAACCCGTACCTCAAGTGGTCTCGAAGTGTTCAATGGTGATCTCAGGAGAAGGTGAGGATGTACTGTTTTAGTACCTCGACCACATACAATCTCTGGAACGCGATGAGGTGGAAGGTAAACTCCAACGGGGTGTCTACGAGTTATCCCAAATCCAGACCTCTGTACGAACCGGTCAGGTAGTGGAAATGGAAGAAATCGTTCCGTCACCAGCAGAACCTCCACACAAACCCCAGCAATAGTACAACCTTATGACGGGACGCCGGGTCAGAGACTTCCCTCTCTTAGTACGATACGAAGTGATTTAGTGTCATGTAC
>BLSH010324927.1:993063-1004430 GCA_018402905.1 Glandirana rugosa | reverse complement strand
TGGTGACAGTGGATTGCGGTCTACATTGTACAGTGAATGGTGACAGTGGATTGCGGTCTACATTGTACAGTGAATGGTGGCAGTGGATTGCGGTCTACATTGTACAGTGAAGTAAGTGACATGTTACATCTGGTGTTAGGTGACAGTGGTAAGTGACATGTTACATCTGGTGTTAGGTGACAGTGGTAAGTGACATGTTACATCTGGCGTTAGGTGATGGTGGTAAGTGACATGTTACATCTGGCGTTAGGTGATGGTGGTAAGTGACATGTTACATCTGGTGGCAGGCAGAATGGCAAATGACAATCCGCATCTGGTGGCAGGCGACGTGGCAAGGGACACGCTCGGGGCTCCCACTGATTCTGCATCATGGTGAGTTTAATGATTTCATTTTATATTACAATGTAATAATATAAATAATGCGCTTCAATCATCCTGACACCATAACAACCATGGTGCCGTCATGATTGAAGCTCTAACACCAGGTGTTTGGAGTATCTGTTGATTGTTAAACTTTCTGGAATACACATATTGCTACTGTGGTGCAGTGGAATGTTTTTATGTCTTTTTATGCGCAATTGCGTATAGTTTATATATTGTTTTTGTGCGCATTTGCAAGTGGGCCGGTTTGGATGAAGTCCAGGGCCAAATTTTTGTCCCAGTCCAGCCCTGGCTGTGTGTTGAGTTATTTTGAGGGGACAGAAAATTTACACTGTTATACAAGCTGTACACTCACTACTTTACATTGTAGCAAAGTGTCAGCTCTTCAGTGTTGTCTCATGAAAAGATAGAATAAAATATTTACAAAAATGTGAGGGGTGTACACACTTTTGTGAGATAATGTGTATATATATATATATTGTGGGAGGTTAGCTCGTGGGGATTACATTTCTTGGGAAAAATGCAACTTGAAGGCAAACTTTCTTAAAAGTATGGTGGGTTGCCAATTTTATTGATAAAAGGTTGCAAGTGATAAAAAAAACAATATAGCAAAACAATTCCTTGCTGTCCAGTGCTAAACCATTACAGAGCAGAATACCTCTCTATAGGCTCGTCCCAGACACCTCCAAACAAAACAAATGCCAACCTTTTCTCTTTGAGTACTTAAAGCATCCAACTACCAAGGTGTAGCTCTCTCAGTGTAGACATACTGAGTCCCAGGCCAGAGCAACACTGAGTTCCCTTCCTAGTCATTTAAAGCACCTGAAGGGGATCTGGGTGGACCAGAAACCAGTTCTGCCACGGTGGCTGGCCAAACCCGGACCATACTCTTTCTAAGCCACTCCAAGTGAATGCATGCGAGGCGACAGATATCGTCCACTATTTCACCTTGCATAACGTCACAATATATATGTTAATACACAGCCTGAAGTGGATTATATGCTGTGCACCACCGAATGTGCTGTATATATAGTCTACACGGAATGCAGCGTATATATAGGCTAGACTATATATATATATATATATATATATATATATATACTACACTGCCTGCACTGACTGTATATAGGCTACACTGTATATACTACATTGCCTACATGCCACTAGCTAACCTAGGTAAGCTAGCTCTCTATCTCCACTTTCACATGCTACATATAGCCGCTGTTCAAGCAGCCTTATATAGTGTGGGGCGTGGACTGAGACCCCTGAGCATTGAATGATCAAAGGCATCCTGCCTTTGGCTAATCATGGCTCTCACAGCAGAGCTTGCTGTGATTGGCCAAAGCATGAAGGTCATGTGCATGCTTTGGCCAATCAGTGGGTGTCATTTAGATAAAGGTGGTGCTTGGATGTGGCGCTGTCTAAGTAGTGGAAGATAAATGTGTCCTTGGTGTCCTGTGATCATATGTTCTGGTGGGGCACTGTTCTTAGCTCTTAGTTAAAAGTGCATGTGTCTCCTTTATCTTTATCTACTAACGTCTTTTGTACTCGTTGGTGGTAAGTAAATATAAGTACATATAAACATATAGTCTGAAAAAGTGCAAGTGCATGTATACAATAGTAAAAAGTGCTATTTCACATGTAATCAGTAAACCTAAGGAATGACTTGTGACAATAAATAGGTAAAAAAATATAGGTAAAAAAATAATAAATAGGTAAAAAAAGTGCTAGGATGTGATTTCTGCAGTGTAGGTGCTTAATGCAGAAGATATAAAAACCAAGTGTAGGTAACACCCATTAATAATAAACCATATTCATCCTAGTATGTGATGGATTGATGAATAAAGTATGTCCCACCGTTTCTGATTTGGTCATAGATCAGAACCCCTGATCTATGACCAAATCAGAAACGGTGGGACATACTTTATTCATCAATCCATCACATACTAGGATGAATATGGTTTATTATTAATGGGTGTTACCTACACTTGGTTTTTATATCTTCTGCATTAAGCACCTACACTGAAGAAATCACATCCTAGCACTTTTTTTACCTATTTATTATTTTTTTACCTATATTTTTTTTTACCTATTTATTGTCACAAGTCATTCCTTAGGTTTACTGATTACATGTGAAATAGCACTTTTTACTATTGTATACATGCACTTGCACTTTTTCAGACTATATGTTTATATGTACTTATATTTACTTACCACCAACGAGTACAAAAGACGTTAGTAGATAAAGATAAAGGAGACACATGCACTTTTAACTAAGAGCTAAGAACAGTGCCCCACCAGAACATATGATCACAGGACACCAAGGACACATTTATCTTCCACTACTTAGACAGCGCCACATCCAAGCACCACCTTTATCTATTTCACATCCCACCTACGGGGGGGAATTTTTGGAGGGCAGCAGTCTAATAGCACAACCCATAAGCGCGGTACACACCCCCAGTTTATCCAGTGGGTGTCATTTCCCTGCGATCGCACACTGCATTATAGGGCCTTCAGCAGTGCTCGATTTTCCCGCGAACATACCATAATGTTTGGGATTCACCAAACAGGCAATTGGGCCCTACTGCAGATTATACAGCAGTGTGAAATTGTCCAGCAGCAGGATATCTTTAATCAGGAATAATATACCTAACTGGTGTATGCCTAATCTTAATCTTAACAATTTTTGTACAGGGGCTTGGTGAATGATGTGAGGTGGTTTATTTTTTTTTTTTTTAATTTCTCTTTATTAATTTTCAATCAATTTACAATCAATACATCACACAACAGTTCCACAACATTCACAATTCTCACCCCAAAAAAAAAAAAAAACCCAACCCCCCCATAATGAACCCCACCCTCCTTCTCTATATACCAATCATGTTGTTTCTTAACATTAACTCCTCAACATCGGTCTTCTCATTCCACCAAACACCTCCAGATCTCCAGATCTTAAGGTCTAAAGGTCTAAATTATTTGACTTAATCAACTGCCGTCAAAGGCGAGGCTAACCACCTACACCAAATTTTATCAAATTTCTGCAGCTTTCCTTTATTCCGATATACTGCTTTATAACAGGGAAGGGCTTTATCCACTGAGTTTTTCTATAGGTCAATCGTGGGCGCCAAGGGGCTCTTCCACGCCAGGACGATCTGCTTCCTAGCATGGAAGAGTAATAACTCAATCAACGTTCTCATTGTCTGGTCGGGGACCAGTTCATCTACCAGCCCCAAGAACCCGTGCTTTAATTCTGGTTTTAATGATACTGAAATTGTATCCTCAATAAAAGTCATAACTTCCCTCCAGAATTTTTTTATTTTTGGGCAATCCCAAAAGATATGCAACAGATCTGCTCCCTGTTCCCGACATCTCCAACAAGTAGCCTCCCCCTCCCCTGATATCCTAGACATCCTGCTTGGTGTCAAGTAACTCCAATGTACTATCTTATATTGAATAAGATAGTCCCGGGTTGAGACCAGGTTTGAAAGGGATTTCCTCCATATATTTTCCCAACTTTTACTGTCAAGATCAGGAATTACCCATTCCCACTTTGACCTACATTTCCTTAGCAAATCTTCCGTCTGGCTAAACAAGGATTTATATATTGTAGATAGTGGTTTAATCAACCGCTCCCTTTGCAGAACTATCTCCAACTCCGAACTTCCAAAGTTACCATCTGATCTTCCAAATTGTCTTTGAAAGGCATGACGGAGCTGGAGATATCTGAACAAATGAGTGTTTGGTAAACCATATTTTATTTTCAGCTCCTCAAATGTGAGCAGCTGAGATCCATCTACAATATCTTTCAAAGCTTCCACTCCAAACCTGACCCAAACTTGGAGATCTTCAATTTTAAGGAATTGTTCGAAAACCGGATTTCTCCATAGTGGTGTATATGGAGATATCAATTTTGAACCTCCAAATTCCATTCCCTGTATCAAATTCCAAGCCCTAAGCACTGTTTTCATGGGGTTGGTAGTGTGTGTAACCCACTATTTCCCCTATATATTTGGGAAGCCAGCATTTCATATGACCCCACAACTGCAGCCTCTAGGGCTATCGCCGTATCATCTCCGGCCCCCTTTAGCCATCTATTTATAACCAATAACTGTCCTGCCAGAAAGTATCTATAAAAGTCCGGGGCGGCTAAGCCTCCATCTCTTCGTGGCTGTTGCAGTATCTTCATTTTAATTCTGGCTGTTTTCCCATGCCATATAAAACCTGATATCCACCCATTCAAGGATTTAAATAAGTATTTCGGTATCAATAATGGAGAGTGTTTAAATACATAAAGCAATAACGGCAAAAGTTTCATCTTAATTAAATTCACCTTCCCAATAAGTGACGGTAAATTCCTCCAGATCATAGTTTTACGTTTCACAAGCATTAATGCCGGCGAAACATTTAACTTGACAAAATCCTCCAAGTACAATGACACAGTAATACCCAAATATTTATATTCCTTTACTACTTGTAGAGCATTACCCTCCATAGGCCAAGGAGACATCCCCCTTCCCAGGTGCAGGACCATGGACTTAGTCCAATTAACCCTAAGCCCGGAAAAGGTGGCAAATTTACCAAATATCTCCAAGGCATATTGAAGTGACGCAGCTGGATCTGTTAAAAACAGAACCACATCATCAGCATATAATGCAGTTTTCTCTATTAAGGGTCCCACGCGAATACCCTTAACCATCATAGAGTCCCGTATCGCCTTGGCTATTGGCTCCATCATAACAGCAAAAAGCCCAGGGGATAGGGGACAGCCTTGCTTAGTCCCTCGACCAATTCGAAAAGGGTTTGATACTTCCCCATTTAACTTGATAGCGGCCATCGTATGATCATACAGTATTTCCATCCAGGTCAAAAATACCCTGCCAAAGCCCATCTGTTTTAACACTCTATGCATATAATGCCAGTCAACCGAGTTGAAGGCCTTCTCTAAATCAAGAAAGGCCAACGCTCGGTCTTCTCCTGAATCTGAAGCTAAGGCAACATGCGTGAATACCCTTCGGATATTCACGTCTGTTGCCTTCTCGGACACAAATCCCGTCTGATCAGATGACACCAAGGTATGAACCACCCTTGCCAATCTGGCCGCTAGCATTTTAGTCAAGATCTTAAAATCCACATTTAGTAATGCTATCGGTCGATAAGAAGTACATCTCTGTGGGTCTTTTCCTTGTTTAGCCAATACGGTAATATTTGCCCCATAAAAGGACGATGGCAGATTTCTCTCTTCCAAACATACACCATACATTTCCAATAGCTTGGGTGAGATTTCCTCTTTATACGTCTGATACCATTCCGCAGGTAAACCATCTGGCCCAGGTGATTTCCCCAGGGGAAAGGAACTGATGGCTGCCTGTATCTCCTCTATTGTAAATGGTGCATCTAGGAGTTGTCTATTCTCATCCGATAAACACGGAAGATCTAGAGTCCGCAAAAGGGAAACCAGATCCCCGTCTTCATATGATGGAATTGGTGCATACAATGACTTGTAAAAATCCACAAAGGTCTGCATAACATCCGCCCTGGAAGTCTTTAACTGACCGTCTTTGTCATATATACATGGTACATATGTTGGGGTATGTTCTTCTACTGTCAGTAGTGCTAACAACCTACCATTATTTTCCCCTACCTCAAACCAGTTTTCCGCTCGCGATCTTTCCTCCTTCCCTGCAATTTCTCTAAAATGTAATCTTAGTTCCCTTCTGGCTTGTCTAAGTTCTTGGATAGTATCCGTTGAAGGGGATGTAGCATGCGCTGCCGCACATCTCATCTCCTTCTCCTGAAACTGCTGGGTACGTTTATTTCGCACTCTCCTAACCATCTTAATACCTGAAATATATTCTCCTCTTACTACAGCTTTGAAAGAATCCCATACCATCTGCGATGACGCTGTACCTTCATTCAATTCCCAGAACTCATTTATACATCTAGTTACTACTTGCTTAATTTCTGGGTCTCGTACCCAGTTTGAATCTAGGCGCCAGGATTTAATACCTGTTCTTCCCTGGGTGGACAGCATCAACAACAATGGTGAGTGATCCAATATTCCACCCGCTAAATATTCTACTTCCTCAACTGATGGCAAAAGATCTTGACTGCCAAAGGCTAGATCAATATGGGAAGAGGAGTGGAAGACATGGGATAAGTACGAGTATTGTTTTATAATTGGATGTTTCCATCTCCAAATTTCTCTAAGGCCTACTGCTTCAGCCCAATCAGACAATTCTAACCTTGGCGATCTTGTTGGGTTTGTTGTATCCAAGGAGTAATCTAATACACAATTAAAATCCCCCAAGATCAAAACCTTTGCTGGCAGGAAAGAAGCAAATTCATCCATCAAGGTATATAAAACCTCAACCTTAAATGGAGGTGGAATGTAAACACCTATCAAAATTATCTTTAAAGAAAGCCATTCCATAACCACGCCCACATATCGGCTCAGGGTGTCTGAAAAAACATGGAGTACAGTACATGAAATATTTTTATTAATTAGAATTGCCACACCCCTGGCATAAGTCAAGAAGGTGGAATGGAAGGAAAATTGCATCCACTGTTTCTTTATAGATCCTATCGCTTTCCCCATTAAATGGGTTTCTTGCAAAATAACTATATTGGGGCTATGAGTCTCAATATATTTCAGGACAATTGCTCTGTTCATTTTTGAGTTCAAGCCCCTAACATTCCAGGACATTACTTTCAGAGAATTTGCCATTGGTACAATTTAACCATTAAACACCCATATTGATTACTTTTTTTTTTCCCAATATAGGCATTGACTTTAGTGCTTAAGACCAGGATTTAACAACTTGAGGGAATAATTCCTGTAACCTGCCAAGATCGAGGCAGAGTGGAAGAGCGAGGGAAGGAAGGAGAGAAACCCCCCCCCCCAAACCCAAATACCCAACCCATACTGAACGCAAGGGGTAAGTGAGCTGCGTTCACTCTTAAAAAAAAATGTGAGGTGGTTTAGGTGCACACCGTTCTTGCACTTAGGCCGGGTTTACACATGAGAATTGGATGTAGGTTTCCCCGCATCCAATTCGCATGACAGGAGAGTGTGACTGTCTCTCAATATAGCTGGTTCACACAGCTCCAGGGTGGCCACGGTCCGCATTTAAAAATAGTTCTGTGCATCTTTGGTTCTGATTCAGGTGCAAATTTAGCCAGAAATTCAGACCTGATTCGCACCTGAATTGGTTAACAGACACGTACTGGAACTGTGAACCGCAGCCACAAACAATCCAATGGCATTCTTTGAAAAAAGTCAGTTTAAAGAACAGATTGTTAGTAAAACATGTATGCTCTGATTTGTGCACTGCCATAGAAAACATGCACATATTAAAACTTAAAAAAAACCTAAAAAATAATGATCTCTCTCTACGCAGAAGTGTCAGCTGTCACTAACAACACTGATAATATGGCTGCTGTGAGGCCACCCTTTCATTGAGAGTTATCCACTCATTCATCCATTCATTGTGCACTGCATTAGAGGATGTTCTCTGTTTTGGTGGTGAACATGCAAACTTTTCAGCCAAAAAGTTGCGATTCACAAATTTATGAATCCCGTGGATTGGTATGGTAGCTGCCGAACCTCATCCCTACACCTGTATTTATAAAATTATTATCATTATACAGGATTTATATAGCACTTTATATGGGCAGATGGTACAATTATAATACAATTTATTACAGTAGAAATCAGAGGGCCCTGCTCGTTAGAGCTTACACTCTAAGAGGGTGGGTAAAGAGATACAAAAGGTAATAATTGTTAGGGATGAGCTGAAAAGTACAGTTGTTAGGTGGGGGCAGGTAAAGCTTCTCTGAAGAGAAGGGTTTTCAGGGATCATCTAAAAGTGGACAGAGTAGGAGATAGTCGGACCGATTGGGGTAGGGAGTTCCAGAGGTTGAGAGTGGCTCGGGAAAAGTTCTGAAGGCAAGCATAGGAGGAGGTGACAAGGGGGCTAGATAGTAAGAGGAGAAACCAGCTAGGGGTTGCGTTGTGGATGGTTTTGTAAGTGGTTGTTAGTATTTTGAATTAAATTCATTGGGTGAGCGGCAGCCAGTGGAGGGATCGGTAGAAAGGGGTAGTAGACACTGATTGGTTTGTAAGGTGGATAGCAGCAGCATTCATAATGAACTGAAGGGGAATAGCCTATGTAAAGGTAGTCCCATGAGGAGGGAGTTGCAGTAGTCAAGAGGAGATATGGCCAGAGAGTAGACTAAGAGCTTTGTGGTGTCATTGGTTAGGAAGGGGCATATTTTAGAGATGTTTCAAAGGTTGAGGTGGCAAGATATGGACATTGATTGGATGTGGGGCCAAAAGGAGAGTTCAGAGTCCAGGATTACACCTAGCACCTTGGCATGTGGGGGTGGGTTGATGGTTGAGCTGTTGATAATGACAGAAAAATCAGGGAAAGGGGCACATGGGACAGGAAATATTATGAGCTCAGTTTTGGATAGATTGAGGAAGTAGTGTGACACCCAGGCTGATATGTCTGTTACTAGATTAGTGATGCCTGCAGAGACTGATGGAGTGAGCTGAGGGGTAGAGAGATTTGGGTGTCATCAGCGTAGAAATGGTATTGGACACCATGGGAGGCTATTAACTGACCCAGGGAGGAGGTGTAAATCGAGAACAGGAGAGGTCTAAGAACAAAACCTTGGGGGACCCTGACAGAGAAAGGAATAAAAGAAGAAGAAGTAGAATTGTAAGTGACACTGGAGGTGCAGTGGAATAGGTAGGATGAGAACCAGCGAAGAGTACAATCACAAAGAAAAAAGGAGTAGAGTTTTTTGAGGAGGAAGGAGTGGTCCACCATGTCAAAGGCAACAGAGAGGTCCAGGAGTAGAAGAGAAGAATAGTGTCCATTGGTTTAGCCATTAGTAGATCATTTGTGAGTTTTAGGAGAGCAGTTTCCGTGGAGTGTTGAGGGCAAAATCCAGACTGAAAGGGATCAAGAAAGTTGTTTTCAATAAGATGGTTGCTCAGTCTGTTGTAGGCAAGACGTTCAAGGAGTTTGGAGGAAAACAGTGATAGGGCATAGGTTTTTAGGTTGGAGGGGTCCAAGGAAGGCTTTTTAAGTATGGAGGTGCATGTTATAGAGAGTTTGGGAAGATGCCATAAGAGAGGGAGAGATTGAAGATGTGAGTTAGAGAGTGTAGGATAGAGCCAGAGGGTGACCGTAGGATTTGCAAGGGAACAGGGTCCAGGAGGCAGGTGGTTAGGTGGGTGCTAGAAGAAAGTTTAGAAACCTTGTCTATAGTGGTGGGGTTGAATGAGGAAAGTGTTGAGTGTACCTCTGGACATGGGTGTTAAGTGGGGGAGATATCAGTACAATGGAGACTTCATCACAAATTGTATCAATCTTCTTTTTGAATTGATTGGCGACCTCCTGGGCAGTGAGTGAGTTAGTGGGCAAAAGCAGTGGAGGCCGATAATATAGTACTAATGATAATAATATTAATAATGATAATATGAATAATAATAAACATGCCATTCTTGCCCATCAAACTTCTCATTTTTACTGTTTCATGTACAATATGTCATAATGGTATTTTTATAACATTCACTTTCTACAGTGCTGACAAACATGGCTTCTGTGTATTTTTGATCATTTTTTTTCCCTTCTCTATAAGCAGATTCATATTCCAGTCTATCAGTAATAAATAACAGAATTATTCTTTATAAACCTGACACTCTCACAGCCTTCAGCTGAGCCATGAAATCAGTGTCAGGATGCTGTGCTGATGTCAGTGATAATGATGTTGGGAGAAGAAGAAGAACTCATTGAAGTCTATCAGGGACTCGACCATGTTGTCTTCAGATATCTACTTAGAATATTGTGGTTGTTGGCTTTGTGTGTGACCCCCTGCACATCCGACACCCAGAACTCTGCCCACCGCTGTGATATGACTATGAGGAATTATACATTTGAGTACAAGTATTCTCAGGATGGAGACGTCATTATAGGAGGGATATTCGCTGTACATTCTGATGTGTCAGAGTGGAAGCTAAAGGGAAGTCTTTTTAATAATCTCATGTGTTCAGCGTAAGTGAAATATCAGGAGCAAAACTTCCAATCTGATCTACAGAGCTGTGTCTTTAGGAGATTTGTGTGATAATGCGCACGGCTCAGTCATTCTGTTACACTGCATTTATTTAAAATCAAAGCATTTCCTTTAATGTGTTCATGAAAAGCATGTATGGCCCATTCACATTTAAGCGTTCTATTGCATGCCATGATGACATTCATTCATTATGGGGGTTGATTAGACTCCTTGGGGTAAAATAGGCAAAGTGAACAGGAAAAAAATAACTAAAACTCATTGGGGATGCCCTGACCCTGCCAGTAAAGTGGTGCATGATGTATACAACCTACTACAGAAACTTTAACATTTACAAATAAAAAAAATGCTGTTTAAATTGCTGGCAAATTGCAGCTATAGCCACCTACCAAACAGTTGAGGGTTCACCTAATCTATCGCAGACTCTTATCTCAGGTGAGGGTCTGGTATCAATGTTAATGGTGGACTCCACATAAAAGAAAAAGGATGCATAAATTATCATTATCCCTGATCATTGTCAGATATGGATGTCAAGGGGGACCCACAAAAAATCGAAATGGCCTCCATCATAAATTTTCATACCAGACGATTTGGGTCTGGTATGGATTTTAAAGGAAAATTGCAGGCAAAAAAAGAAAAAAGCTTGGGGATTCACCCAAAATCCACACATGACACTGATATGACCATGCACTCTGTCAGGCCAGGAAAAAGGAAGAGAGAATGCAGCCTCTCCTCCTGAACTATACCAGGGTACATACCCTTAACATCAAGGGTAGAGCCCTAATGGCAAAGCACCAGAGTGCTGAGGACAAGTGTCTCTTTCCCACCGTACGTATGTTGGTGTTGATAGTCCGGTCCCAACACCCTTTCTCTGTGAACAGGAGTCGTGAGACCACGAAACGGTAA
>BLSH010324927.1:932291-943547 GCA_018402905.1 Glandirana rugosa | reverse complement strand
CCATCAATTATATGTTGTTTTTTTAGTATTACTACTACTATTACAGGAAATATTACTAATACTACTGTTACTACTACTAACATCGTTATACCGACTTAAACAAATTATACCGGATGTCGTAATATGTAATGTAGTTACACAATGTAAATGTTGTAAGAAAAGGGGTCTTAACAGGGAGAATACAAATCGAGTCCAAAATTTTCGTTTTACATCTCAAATCCTCTTTTGTATGTGTTATTATAAGGTCGTGACCTCCAGTCATACCGCTTATAGAGGTGAATTGCATTCTCTGGTTGTCCATCTCTCCACCATTTCAGGAGTATGACATGGACTCCTATCCTGGGAAGATCATCATTCAGTGTAATGAAGGGCCAGTTATTGGGTTCTACTTTATGTTGGGTTATATGGGGTTTCTGGCAGCTGTGAGTTTTGTTCTGGCTTTCATGGTGAGGACATTACCGGACAGTTTTAATGAGGCCAAGTACATCACCTTCAGCATGATGGTGTTCTGCAGTGTCTGGATTGCCATGATCCCAGCCTATCTGAGCACCAGAGGGAAATACATGGTGGCTGTGGAGATATTCGCCATACTGACCTCCAGTGCTGGAATATTATTGTGTATGTTTTCTCCTAAACTCTACATTTTGCTTTTAAAACCTGAGCTAAACATAAGAGGGACAATTCTGGGGAAAAGAATGTTGTAAATGTAACACATTGATGTAATGTATAATGCTGTAGGCCATATTAAACAAATTCAGCCATATTGCTACAATCATCATCATTGTCATCATAATCATTATAAAGGACATTATCATCATCATTATGATTTTTTTGTTGTATATTAACTACCTTCTGTCTGCTTATTGTACATACGTGGATGGAAGGTGGATGTTATAGGATGGGATGCTTTTCTTTTAGAGCTTCACTTTTTTTTTCTTGCACTCACATGCCCCCTAGAATGCACAAGCAATGTACTGTGACTGCACTGTCCATTGAACAGTGACAATCACAAAGACAGCTGTGCCCAATCAAAGCAATGTAACCAACACCTTTAGTTAGCAGCTTGCCCCCACTTTGCTCTCACACACTGAAATGTGGGAGGAAATAAATCTTCAAGATCACCAGCCAGTATAAGTTCAATCCAGTACAAGTAGATTCCAGTACCAGCGGTACCAGAAACAGCTTCATCCATCCCTCTATTGTCATTCATCCCTCTACAGCACAGATCTCAAACACAAGGCAGAATATGGCCCACCAGGCACTGTCATGCGCCCTTTGCACCCAATTTCACAACCTGAATGTGATGGAATCTTTTCCACCACTTCTGCATTGAACCCTCCGCTCCTGCTCCCCACTGTCACTTGTAAAAATAGAATACTTCTATGTTTACAAGAGAAAGCTTTGCTATCAGTGGCTCCTGGAACTAACAGATCCCTGCATGCACTCACAGGGGGGAACACTGGGGACAGATCTCCAGAATCTGAGAGAGGGAATGATCTCCCTGCAAAGTAAGGCAGAGCTGCCTACACAGGGAGGTACTAGAGCTTGACCAGGTAGGAGAGCGAGATGTGAGGAAGCTTGGAGTGGGGGGGTTGCACAATGCATAGTGCACCCATGAACTCTGCACTCTGTATGTAATGCACTCCTAAACCCTGCAATCTGTATGTAGCACACTCCTGAACTCTACACTCTGTATGTAGCACACTGCTGAAATCTACACTCTGTATGTAGTGTAATGCTGAACTAAGAAATCACTACATAATGCACTCCTGAACCTTGCACTTTGTACATAGTGCACATCAGATACAACCGGCTCTTTGAGGGCAACCATACTTCTGATGCGTCTCATGTTGAAATGTAGTCTGACACCCCGGCTCTACAGTATATGTAGGCAATTGTTTCTTTCAACCTTTTCTGTTCCAGCATGACTCTGCCCCAGGCCTAAGATGTGCATTCTAACATGTGTGATAGAGAAAACTGAGTACTGTCCGTGATACTTTTTTATTTGCACTAACATAAAATTTTTCAGGACAAGCTTTCGGCGTATCTCCCCTTCTTCAAGGTCCAAGCAGTACTCAATTTTCTCTAGCACTATTGTACTAATACGGCTACAATCACCTCAAGTAACGTGTGCAAAATTGAAAAAAAAATGTCTCTGGCAGGGAAAGGGTTAAAGCTTTGTTACCGCTTTTAAGAATCTAAATATTATTGGATGTTCCTGGCCTGGCTACAGCTCTGCATTGGGTGGGTAGTAGAGATCTTCCCATATTCCGAAATGGAAAAATAAAGCAGTAGAGAAATCAGCAATCCATTGTTTGGAGGTTTATGTAATAACATCTTTGTATCTTCTCCTCTAAGAGAACACCATAGAGGGCTTTGGTGAAAGGGGATTTTGATTAATTTCAGCCGCTGTAATCTGACCAGCAATCCTCCTTCTGGTCCTCTCACCTTTCTATCTTTTCTTCATGTCAACCAGACAATGACCAGGAATACTTCTCATAATAATTATAGGAAGAGATCATTTTCATGTTCAATTTAACCACTTCAGCCCAAGCTGCCATTTCCCCACACCACTGAGATAGCAGCCATCCATCCATTATACAATGCCTCTAGAAATGAGGCGCTTCTGCAGGGGTTCAGATGGGACCTTCTGGATGTCTGCAACAGTCACTATCATTCACAATGACTGGGAGATGAAACAATGAGCTTCCAATAATTCTACAGAACTCTCCATAACAGGGCACTGTGCGTTTCCCCATAGTCATTACATCGGGAGTGTAGTGATAACACCTCACTTCCTGTCAGTACTGTCACCCCACTTCCTGTCACCTCACTTCCTGTCACCTAACTTCCTGTCACCTCACTTCCTGTCACCTCACTTCCTGTCACCTCACTTCCTGTCAATACTGGGGATCAGGCCATTGCAGCCTCTCTCTGTAGCAGCAGATCACTGCTATAGAGGTCCATTGCTGGCTGATTGCAGTCAGAGCATTAGATCCCTATTAGAAATTATCTACTACTGCACAGCTGCATGGGGGAGTCTATGTCTGGTCTCCACTAAACAGATCCAGACCCATCATGAAGAGAAGAAAATGTATATATATATATATATATATATATATACACACTGTATATATATTATAAACAAATAAAAATATTCCCTTCCAAAATGGAAGGGTCTGTCAGGTCACCTGGGGTCAGTGGACAATCATGTGAGGGCTGAGAGAAAGCTGGGTCCGTTACAGCTTCAAAAAAGCATCACTTTCCCTTCCACCAGGCAATCTTCTTCTGGGAACTGCAGATCAAAAGTGTCATTACAGTAGAGTCTCTCTCCCCTGGACTACAGTTCCCACAGTGCAGTGCTGCTGAACTTGTAATCTATCGAACACTTCCTGCTCAGCCACTCCCTCCTCCTGCTGATATAGCTGGTAACTATTTCAGCACCACTGGGCAAAAGATACAGAGAGCAGCTACAGCCAGTGTCTCTCTCATTTTCCATTCTTAGCCTAGCACCTGGGTACACACACTCTGGGTATCAGTCACAATTCAGATCTATCAACGACAAGCTCTCTAATTCTGGCTGCTACAGAAAGTCTGCAATGGTACCATTTGGAAATACAGAATATCTATATATGCCTGGGAATAAGGCCCCAATGTTTTCTATTGAGGGAGAACACTTTTCTACTAAAATGCTTATATTGCTCAGAAAATTACATTTTTATTTGTTTTAATCTTTTGTTTTTTTCTCCCAGTATAGCTTTCCCTCTATGCCTCTTTTTTCCATTTCTGGGGATACAACTTTCATTGAATTTTGATATTATTTCCTGCAATCATAGGCTTGCACATAGGGTGTGCCAGGTGTGCCTGGACACCCCATAATCACCCTGGACTGTGCCTGGCTGCAGAGAGAGGGACTGATGAATCTCTGTCCTCAGTCCCTTTCTCCATCTGAAATTGAGACATCAGAGGTCTGTTTAGACTCCTGATATTTCACCCAAGCTCCCCAACGAGGCTCCTAAAAAACGGTAAAAAAAATCATAAAAAATGATTGTAAACAAATGTAAAACAAAGTAATAAAATAATAAAATTGTAAAAAAGTAATAAAAAAAAATTAAATAAAAAACTGACACAAATCGCTGCCCTACTGACACTGTCTGCTTCCATATACACAGTGACTTGGAAAAGTATTCATACCCCTTGAAATTTTCCACATTTTGTCATGTTATAACCAAAAATGTAAATGTATTTTAATGGGATTTTATGTGATAGACCAACACAAAGTGGCTCATAATTGTGAAGTGGAAGGAAAATGATAAATAGTTTTAAACATTTTTTACAAATAAATATGTGAAAAGTGTGGGGTACATTTGTATTCAGCCCCCTTTACTCTGATACTCCTAACTAAAATCTAGTAGAACCAATTGCCTTCAGAAGTTGCCTAATTAGTATTTAGAGTCCACCCGTGTGTCATTTAATCTCTGTATAAATTCAGCTGTTCTGTGAAGCGCACAGAGGTTTGTTAGAGAACCTTAGTGAACAAGCAGCATCATGAAGGCCAAGGAACACATCAGACGGGTCAGGGATAATGTTGTGGAGAAGTAAAAACTAGGGTTAGGTTGTAAACAAATATCCCAAGCTTTGAACATCTCATGGAGTTCTGTTCAATCCATCACTCGAAAATGGAAAGAGTATGGCACAACTACACACCTAGTGAGACATGGCCGTCCACCTAAACTGACCAGCTGGGCAAGGAGAGCATTCATCAGAGAAGCAGCCAAGAGGTCCATGGTAACTCTGGAGGAGCTGCAGAGATCCACAGTTTAGGTGGGAGAATCTGTCCACAGGACAACTATTAGTCGTGCTCTCCATCAATCTGGCCTTTATGGAAGAGTGGCAAGAAGAAAGCCATTGTTGAAAGAAAGCCATAAGAAGTCCAGTTTGCAGTTTGTGAGAAGCCATGTGGGGGACACAGCAAACATGTGGAAGAAGGGGCTCTGCTCAGATGAGACCAAAATGGAACTTTTTGGCCTATAAGCAAAACGCTATGTGTGGCAGAAAATTAACCCAGCACATCACCCTGAACACACCATCCCCACCATGAAACATGGTGGTGGCAGCTTCATGTTGTGGAGATGATTTTCTTCAGTAGGGACAGGGAAGACGGGCAGAGTTTATGGAACGATGGATGGAGCCAAATAACGGGCAATCTTAGAAGAAAACCTGTTATAGTCTGCAAAAGACTTGAGACTGGGGCAGAGGTTCACCTCCCAGCAGGACAACGACCCTAAACATACAGTCAGAGCTACAATGGAATGGTTTAGATCAAAGCTTATTCATGTGTTAGAATGGCCCGGTCACAGTCCAGACCTAAATCCCATTGAGAATCTGTGGCAAGAATTGTAAATTGCTGTTCACAGACACCTTCCATCCAATCTGACAGAACTTGGGATATTTTGCAATAAAGAATGGGAAAAAATGTCCTCTCTAGATGTGCAAAGCCGGTGGAGACTTCCCCAAAGAGACTTGCAGCTGTAATTGCAGGGAAAGGCGGTTCTACAAAGTATTGACTCAGGGGGGCGCCATACAAATGCCCCCCACACTTTTCACAGATTTATTTGTATCATTTATCATTTTCCTTCCACTTCATAATTATGTGCCACTTTGTGTCGGTCTATCACTTGAAATCCCAATAAAATACATTCACGTTTTTGGTTGTAAAATGACAAAATGTGGAAAATTTCAAGGGGTATGAATACTTTTTAAGGCACTGTATATACTGTATATATATATACAGACATATGTGTGTTTGAGCTTTGGGGTGCAGACCCTAATGTCATAGGCTGTGCATAACTATGCCTGTAACCATAATGCTAGTTTCTCTTTATTAGAGCCAGTGGAGTGAACTTACTAATGGCAAATAGACTGTGCACTTTGCAGGTGCAGTTGCACTCATTTTCCACAGAGCTTAGTAAATGAGCCGAAGCTTCTTTTTGTAAAGAAAACCCAATCTTGTGCAAGGAAAATAAAAAAAACAGCAATATATTTGCTAACAAGTGATTGGATGATTGAAATCAGCAGAGCTTCACCACATTCACTAAGCTCTGGGGAAAAAGAGTGCAACTGCAATTGAAAAGTGCACAGTCTATTTGCCTTTAGTAAATCCACCCCATTGTGTTTAACCATTGAACACCTCAAGTCTGGACACTTTCACACCATTCCAGTCTGGGCCATTTTTCAGCTTCGGGCACTGTCATATTTGAATGATAATTAAATAGGCATGCAACTCTGTACCCAAATGGAATTTATATAATTGTTTTGAGACAGATAGAACTTTCTTTTGGTGGTATTTGATCCATACTGGGTATTTAATTTGTCCTATATGAATGAAAAAATATCAAAAATGAAAAAAAACACATTTTTCTTAGTTTCTGTTTTAAAAAATTGCAAATAAATAATCTTTCTTCATAAATTTAGACCAAAATATATTCTGCTACATTTCTTTTGTTAAATTAACCAAATAACCCAAATCAGTGTATAATATTTGGTCTGCATGGAAGTGATAGAGTCCACAAACTATGGTATATACAGTATACTTGAAAATTGATCAGTCCTGATGTACTGAGGGAACATTTCATTTCTTGAGGCCCTAAAACTGATAGGAGAATACAAATACCCCCCAAATTACCTATTTTTAGAAAGTAGACAGTCCAAGAAATTTAGTAAGAGGCACAGGGAGATTTTTTTAAATTTGTAATTATTTTGTCACTTTTTTTGGAAAATTAAGAAATTAATTTTTTTTTTTCCACAAAGTTGTTAATTTAATACGTTATTTCTCACACACAGCATGGGCATATTTACATGCCAAAACACATTCTGATATGTCTTCTGAGTATGGAGATACCACATGTGTGAGACTTTTCCACAACCTAGATGCATGGGGGGCAAAATCCAAAGAGAACCTTCAGGTGTTCCAGGGGCATAAATGATGCATCTAATTTTCTGAGTACACAGTTAGAGCACCATAAAAAGTAGAGAGACCCACATAATTACCCCATTTTAGAATGTAAACAATTCAAGATCTTTTCTGAAATAATTAATAAGTCTACTAAAGGTATAAAGTGTAATTTTTTGCTACAAGTTTTTGGAAAATACTGAAAGAAAATGAAAATATATTTTTTACACAAATTTGTCAATGTATTCAAATATTTCTAACATAGCATATAATACTTAGAATTATACCCCGAAACACATTCTGCTACTCCTCCCAGGTATGCTGATTCTGCATGTGTGAGTCTTTATCACTGCCTAGCCACATAAATGGGCCCAAAATCAAAGTAGCAACTTCAGGCTTTCTAGGGGGAATAAATTACACATCTAATTTCCTGACTACCTATCGCACGTTTGGAGACACTGGGGTGCCAGGACAGTGGAAACAAAATGACCACATTTTGGAAAGAAAAACACAATTTTTTTTTTTACATACGTTTTTTGAAAATGTGGAAAGAAAATAAAAATGTATTTTTTACACAAAGTTCTCAATTTAATAAGATATTTCTCACAGGCATCCTGAGTATACTTGGATTTACACCGCAAAACACTGCTACTCCTCCTGACTATGGAGACCACATATGCAAGACTTTTTCACCATCTGGTCTGATTATGTACCGGACATTGTATCTTGTGTATCGCAAAAATCAGCCAATTGCATCAAAACCAATGTTTTGTAATGGTCGCCTCTGCACGAGTGGTCAGGGAATATAGCTTAGTGTATCATCACCTATAGCACTCCTTGTTTCTATAAGCCAAGGAAGCCTAGCCTACAGGTATGTAGCTGACCCCAGGAATGCCATGTTCACTGGCCAAGAAGTTAAAGCGGCTGACGAAAGGAAAAACAAAAGAGTCCCTGTGGTTCCAGGAGTGAAGTTGTCCACAGGGAATGTCTGGGACTGGTGCCTCACAAGAACATAAACAGTTGAACGTGCAGATGGGTCAGTTTGTGTGCAGGCAAAGACATGGTCAGCATACGGGCAAAGGATAGATCCAGGCACCAGGCAGAAACATGGATAATAAACAGACAAATCAGGAACACTAATTCTAGCTACACTGGTCTGGCAACAATTTTGCTGGTGTGGTGGTGATCACAGAACTTTTACTGGCTGCTCCTTTAGGGCTCATTAACACATGAGGTTGGGGGATGGTAAAACCCTGTGGTTGACAGCAGCTGGAGGGTACACCTGCCATGGCTGCAATGCTTAGCTTTGCAGCTGTGGAAGGAAGTGTATGCCCCCCTCCTGAAACATCTATGCATTGAAGACCCCTCTGGCAAAGTACCTTGTCCCAATGTTAAGGTGAGGCCTGGTGTAGGTGGGGGTCTGTGAGGGGTTTATAAGAAAATATGAGGGGTTCCCATAACATTTGTCCCCACACATGAATAAGTAAGTATCACTCACCATAAAACCATTGTCAGTCAAGTTGTCCAGGGATTTAAGTCCATGATTACGATGAATGACCCTAGTAGGTAAAGCACATCAGCCCTTCCATTCATGGTGAGCAGTTGTTGGGAGCAGATTGTGTCAGTGGCCAACATGATTTTTTTCTTTCAACAGGTCAGCAAGCATTGTTCATTGCTACTGTCATGGATCTAAATCCCTGGATAATGTAATCGATAATTTGGATCGTAGAACATTTTGTGTTTTTTTTTATAAAACTACAATTACAATTTTTGGTGAATTTGTTTTATTATTTTTTTTTATTTACATGAGATCTCTCTTAACATCTATACCACATCCTAATCAAAGACAAGTTCATGATATTTAGTTTTTTTTAAGGATCCTATTTTTTGTGTGGGTCCACCATTAACATGTATAGCAGACCCTCATCTAGTATAAGGGTCTAGTAAAGATGAAGGGAATCCCAAACTTCTTTGTTCAAAAACAGAAAGAACATAAGGAAGCGGCCTGGAACATTTATTTGCAATTTAAAGAGCATTTCATTTCATTAAAAATATCAATTTTACTGTAGGTCGGTTGTATGCATTGTACAGATATTGCACTGCACTGGTGGGCTAAGGGCATCAACCAAACATATTAATTAAAGGAATTTTGCATTTTAAAGCTTACATTTTAGCATTATTAGAATCATTGCTTCCTGATAAACAGAATTAAAAAAAAAAGATTTTTGCTTTGGTATAAGTCCTTCAGAACAGTGCCCGGGACCCCATGCTATTTGTTTAGCAATCCTTTGCCTATTAGCCTAGAAATGCCCATTATAAATTTCCAAGGTTTTCCAAGGTTTTTCCATTCAGCTCCCATTAAACCCAATGGGGTTCTCTAAACCTACATTGAACCTAACCCAGGTGCATTCAGCTCTTCGCTAATCTCTAACAGCTATGAGGCTGTAGACATGGGAGCACTGAGGCCCCTTCATGTACCAGGAAATGCGAGATTATTTTTCAAGCGGAATTCCAGAGAAAGGGTAAATATAGCTTAGGCACAACCAGCATTCCCAAATTGTTCCTACAACATAGCAAACTCTTTCTATTTTATTTAGGTTCACTTTCAAATCTGTGACCCATTTATATTTTTCCCAACTCCTGTTCCAGTTAAACGTTTTCCTATCCTCACTCTGTCCAACGCTAAATGAAATAAATGTATAATAATATATCAACATTAATGATAATTGCTGAATTTTATTACAGGTAATTATCACTTTTGGGTAGAATATCCACTTCCAATCTGGGTCTTTTTGCTCACATGTAACAATCAGTATTTTTTACTAGAAATTATTTAGAGCCCCTAAACATGATATATTTTAAAGGAGAGTCTCTAGAGAATGAATTGGTGGATTCTGAAATTTTTTTGTCACGCGGCATTTGCGTAGCGTTTTTTGGGAAAAAATAACTTTATAGCATTCAAATGCAAAAAAAATACATTACCCAATTTCTTTGTAATATATAAAAGATGATGTTACACTAAGTAAATATATACCAAGCATGTCACTCTTCAAAATTGTGAAGGCACGTGCAACGCCAACAAACAATGTCAATTTTACTATCCTTATACAACGCTTTATAAGTCTTTACAGGTCACCACTTTAGATTTACAGAGGAGGTCTAGTGCTTGAATTACTTCCCATGGTCTTACGTTCATGGTGTTACCTCACGTGTGGGGGCGATTGCCGTTTGTGTGCGCCTGGGACGGACACGTGCACTCGCCTTTGTGCACAAACATGGGATGATTTTTTTTTAAATTATTAATTTATTTTATTTTTTTATTTTTACAATGTTGCTTTTTATCACTTTTACTGCTGTCACAAGGAATGTAAACATCCTTGTGGCATCAATAGGCAGTGACAGGCACTCTTTATGGAGAGATCAGGGGTCTATAAAACCTCAAATCACTCCTAAGCCCTTAAAAGCATCCGATCACAGCAAAATTTGTGTTTTTAAACACTTTGATTTTTTTTAAACCGGCACCAATGGCACCCAGGTAAACCAGAAGTGATGTCAGATTATCACTTCCAGCTTATCATAGCAGAGAACCCGAGCAATCCTCAGAAGGCAGTGGGAGGGGGGTTGTCACATCTCACTGCTTGTAAAAGCAATCCAGTGGCTAGTTAGCTGATAGGATTGCTTTTACAAGACAGCTGACCGCTGCCCCCAAAAAATGCTACCAGAGTGATGCCTGCAGCCGCAGATATCATCCCGGTATAACCACCCAAAATTCAGCAATGTACCGGTACACTGCTGGTCCAGAAGTGGCTATGATGTTGTCTCAGTAGAACATATATACAGTATTCTCATATCTATATTTATTTATTTATTGAAAATCTATGCAACTTATGGTAGGTATTTTTTTTTCTTTGGAGGGGGGCATTAAAAAGTTAAATAAATCATTTAAATAAGTAAATCAATTTAAAAAAACCCACCAATATGGCCCTACTATAGACGCCGACGTCCGTAGTGAGACCATCGTAAAAAACCCCCGTCGCCAGTCGACAGAACATTTTCGTTAGGATAGTCGATTGATCGGTGACCTAACGAAAATGTTCGTCACTCTACACTGTTGGGGGGAGGGTGACGGAAGACTCCTAACGAGCCCAAGAGACGATACTATTCGACCTTCACTATTAGACTGTAGTGAAGACCAAATGGACCCACGGTAACCACGGCCAAATTTTTTTTAGTTTCACAAATTTTTGTGTTTAAAACGACACTAGCCTACGAAAATTCCCGAATCCTCACTAAACTCCAAAATA
>BLSH010324927.1:889700-909300 GCA_018402905.1 Glandirana rugosa | reverse complement strand
CTTCACACATCTGTTTAGTCTGTGTCACTTTTATTATAGCCGCTAATAAGTCAACATCTGTTCTTCACACAGAACATCTGTTCTTCACACATCTGTTTAGTCTGTGTCACTTTTATTATAGCCGCTAATAAGTCAACATCTGTTCTTCACACATCTGTTTAGTCTGTGTCACTTTTATTATAACCGGCTATAATAAAAGTGACACAGACTAAACAGATGTGTGAAGAACAGATGTTCTGTTTGCAGAACAGATGTGCACTTATTCACGGTTTCATTAAAAGTGACACACAGACTTCAAATAAGTTTGCAGAACAGATGTGCACTTATTTCCGGTTTCATTCAAAGTGACACACAGACTTTAAATAATTTTGCCGAACAGATGTGCACTTATTCCCGGTTTCATTTAAAATGACACACAGACTTTAAATAAGTTTGCAGAACAGATGTTCACTTATTCCCGGTTTCATTTAAAGTGACACACACATTTTGCAGAACAGTGATATGGGTTCTCCCTGCTTATTTATACTTTTTTGACACAGTTTGAAGATGATTTTAGAACATTTCTATGGCCTCTACCGTTAATTAATAATACTTTTCAGACCCATTTTGAAGATGATCTCCATTTTTGCTTTTTTTATGTTTTTATTTTTTTTTAAATATTTAAAGTTATTTCCCTGTCCCCATTTCTTTGTAGGTCGCTTGTCCCACCCTTACCCCCATTTCCTTCCTTTTGCAGACCTCTAGGACCTCCCTGGACTATTTTACAGCATTTTTTGTGCCTAAAAGTCCGTGTCCCCATTGATTTCAATGGGGTTCGGGGTCCGGGACAAAGTTCGGGTTCTGTCTGGACCCGAACCCGGACTTTGTCCCGAAGTTCGGCTGAACCAGCAGAACCCGGACTTCTAGAAGTTCGCTCATCTCTACTGCTGAGGAAATATCCATTAACCCTTTCACTGCCAGGTCCGTACGGCATACGGATCTACAGCACTGCTTCCAGCTGGCCAGGTCCATACACCATACGGACCTCATTTCTCCTTCTGCTATAAGCTCAGCAGACTCTGCTAAACAATCCTATAACTCTGATCAGCAGATTACAATCCGCTAACCAGAGTTATTCAGCTCAAATGTGAAACCCCCCCATGCTGCTGCTTCCCTATCCCCAGCCTCTCCACCTCCCGCCCCCCCTTCCTCTGAAACTGCTCCCCCCACCCTGCTTTCCTATCCCCTTCATCCACTTTCTTCAACCCTCCACTGATTACCTCACCCTCACACCCGATCTGACCCCCCACAAATCCCAATCCCATGCAGATACCCTCAGAAGCCGGCTTCCCTCCTCTGCCACTCCCTAGCTTCAGGTGCTGCAGGGGCTTGGATGGAATCAAAATATGTCCCCCATCACTCTGAGCACTCCCTTCACAAGGGCCTCCACATCTCTAATCCATCCCTGCTCCAAGCGGCATCCCTCCTTCCCCTCCTATCACTTGCAGCTGCTGACTGACACAAAGCCCTGGTGAGCTGTCAGGCTGGAGAGTGGGGGGGAAGGGGCAGTGTGGGTGAAGTTGGGGCTTAGGGGGCTTGGTAAACATGTATCTACCAGCTCCCTCCCTGTACTACAGTGGATAAGGCAGTGATCACTACCGATCGCTCCTATGTCCACTGATAACTGAGAATACTGTAGTAGCCAAATGTTACTACATGTCAGTTTATGAATGAATAGGAGTCTCTATACAGACTCCTTAGTCATTCATGTAATGTGCACCTCAGGCTGAAAAGAAAGGGACTCTCTTCAGTCCATTTCTCTGCCTCAAAAAGAGATATGGGGGGTTGTTTAGACCTCTGATATCTCACCAAGGACCCCCTCCCCAAAAAAAAAAAAAAATTGTTAAAAGATATAAAACATTAAAAAAAGAACATAGTAAGGCCCCTTTCACATGGAGCTGACTCTGTCAAGCAGATCTGCATGCTCAGGTTTATGACAGGTCCATGTCCGCTCCACTATGTAGAACAGACATGGACACAGCCCACTGTTCTCTATGAGGTGGTCAGATGGAAACGGACTGCCTGTCCGTTTCCATCTGATACCATCCAATTCAATCTGCTAGATGGATGAGGAATGGGATCCCCATCCACCTGATTTTAGTGTATCGGATCTGATGCAGGCGGGTGTTAATGGACACATGTCAATTTACATCAGCCTCTCCATAGAGAACAATGTGTGGTCCGATCTGGCCTTCCTGAAAAAAGGACAGGCGGACCCAGTTGGTCTGCTCATGTGAAAGAGGCCTAAGGCCTTGTTCCCACAGGCCGTACACAGCGTACACCCCCTGCAAGGCCACATTTCCCTGTACCGGATGCACAGATGTTCCATACATCTCTGTGCAGGCAGTCCTATTCATGTCATTTGGGATGTAGCAACTGCATAAAAAGAGCCGTTGCTCCCAATTCAACATCCATGTAGGTCTGGGTTCATGTCCCTGAGCTCACACTGTCTGTGTTCAGGGTCGTGTACCCACACGGATGTCAGAATGGGAGCAACAGCTATGCCTGTGAAGCCATTGCATCCCAATTGACATAAATGGGACTGCCTGTCTAGGAGGGAGGAGCCTAGCAATGGCGGATTAGACCACGCTCAGGTCCTGAGCCTCGTGCGTCCCAGCTTGATTCTCCTGTGGTAGCTCAACAAGCCCCCAACAAGCCCTCAACATGGACTTAAGATGCACTAAGAAGCTCGGAGCACTGGAAGCTAAAAAGTTAAGATCTGTGCCAGACCAGATGGATCAGACGCTTGGGATGCCAGAGTAATCGGTATCAGTGCGAGGGTTGAGATCCGGAGCACAGGAGCTCGGGAATGCTGGAGGAGTGGAAGAGAGCGGGAAGAGAGCGGGAGGATCGCAGCGACCGCATCACAGTGAGAGCGAGAGAGAGGGCTTGTGTGATCACGGCACGCACAGTGTTTGGCAAGTGGCTGGGGAGGCTCAGCTATACGACCGCTCAGGCAGGGACAAGCCCCTCGGGTATGGCGAGGCGAAGCGAGGTGAGGAAAAGAGACCCTGAGAGTCAAGGCGGTGATTGAGAGCACGGCAGACGCTAAACTACAGCCCTGTAGTGCTTTCAGAGTCTAGGATCAAGCAACAGAGACAAAGACCTCTAAGCATATATTCAGGTCACTACATCAGAGCCTCCGGGGCCTCGGAGCATCAGCGTGAGCAGCTGAGAGATACATATGGGAAGCTGGAGAACACAGGTGTCATAGGTGATGGCCGGACTGCTGGATCTCTGAGAAGGAAGGTAAGGAGGTGAGGTGGTGGTAAGGAGAGGAGCCGTGGGAAAGACAGACTGCCTTGAAAAGAGTCAACTAAAGGTACTAAAAGTACAATTAACCACTTCCCGACCGCCGTATGCAAAATGACGGCCGGGAAGTGGCTCAGTTATCCTGACTGGATGTCATATGACGTCCTCAGGATAACAAGCCGCCGCACGCCCGGGGGGGCGCACATCGCGGCGATCGGTGGTGTGGGAGGTCAGTCTGACCCCCCGCAATACCGATCTCGGTAAAGCGCTTTGATCCGAAGCACTTTACCATGTGACCAGCCGTGACCAATCACGGCTGGTCACAGTGTAATACAGGAAAGCCGTTTATTGGCTTTCCTGTACTCAGGTCTGCAGACCTGAGGAGAGGAGAGCCGATCGGCTGCATCCCTGACAGGGAGGGTTTGTGCTGATGATTTATCAGCACAGCCCTCCCTCGGATCACCACCCTAGACCACCAGGGAGCCTGCCCAGGGACCACCAGGGATGCGCCCACCCAGGACCACCAGGGAGCCGACCAGGGACCACCAGGGAGCTGATCTGAACCACCGGGGAGACCCCCCTAGACCACCAGGTAAGTGACATACTGCCCAATGTGGATGGCTCAGTGCCACCTTTAGATGCCACCCTAGACCACCAGGGAATGAGCCCCTATCAATGTATATGCCCACCAGTGCCCACCAGTGCCCCTATCAGTGCCCACAAGTGCCCCTATCAATGCATACCAGTGCCACATATCAGTGCCCACCATTGCCACCTACCAGTGCCCACCTATCAGTGCCCATCAGTGCCACCTATCAGTGCCCAGTGCCGCCTATGCATGCCAATCAGTGCTGTCTATTAGTGCCCATCAGTGCCGCTTAGCAGTGTCCGTCAGTGCTGCATATCAGTGCCCATCAGTGCTGTATATCAGTGCCACATCTCAGTATCTGTCAGTGCTGCTTATCAGTGCCACCTAACAGTGCTCATCATCGCTGCATATAAGTGCCTCATCATCAGTGCCACCTCATCAGTGCCACCTCATCAGTGCCAATCAGTACTGCTACATCAGTGCCCGTCAGTGTAGCCTCATCAGTGCCCATCAGTGATGGAGAAAATTTACTTATTTACAAAGTTTTGTGACAAAAATAGAGAATTTTTTTTTCAAAATTTTCGGTCTTTTTTTATTTGTAGCGCAAAAAATAAAAACTGTAGGGGTGATCAAATACCACCAAAAGAAAGCTCTATTTATGGGAACAAAATTTTAAAAAATCTGTTTGGGTGCAGCGTTGCATGACCGCGCAATTGTCATTCAAAGCGCAACAGCACTGAAAACTGAAAATTGGTCTGGTAGTAAAGTGTTCTAAGTGCATAGTATTGAAGTGGTTAAACTCACATCTCAGGTTTTTTTTTTTTTTTTTTTCAACTGCTGTTGATGCGATTACTGCTCTGACCTGCCCCTGCTATGCTTCTATACTGCTATACTGCCAAGATTCTGCTATACTGCTGTACTGCTATACTGCCAAAATACTGCTATAGATGTGGCTATACTGCTATTCGGCTATACTGCTATATTGCCAAAACAGTTACAGTCTCAAAGACAGTCCTACAGTACTACAGTACTTGCTAATGCATTAATCACTGCACTCACTGTACTTGGGGCCGCCTGTTACTAGGACTGGACGTATTATTTTTTTTGCTTTTTTTCTGCTTTACATTCACACAATTGTGCTATATGCTATGCTTGGTTGGGATGCTGTGTCTGAATAAATAAGTCTATCCCATAGTTGGGAAACTGGAGAGTGGGAGTGGGATAGAGAGGTGGGCTTGTCTTTGCCCCCCCTCCTCCCCCCACCTTATAGCCCTTCTAATAACCTCTCATAATCTCTTATTAACGGCCGGAAGGGTGAGTAAGGTCCTAGCTGAGTTCTAACCGAGGTGAGCCGGTGAATCCCCGGTGAATCCCCATTGCCAGGGGTTTACCCTGAAGTGGCTCCTAGGTATTATACATAGCCATAATCAGCCTTAATTGGGGATATGAGAGATATGTGAGATATGATATGCCCTCAAATTCCCCAGCACTGATGTAAATTAGACGCTTGCACCTCTGCATTATAACTAACTTCATAACTAACTTTAATAGATCCTCAGCATTTCTGCTCTGTGTTAGATCATTTAGATCATTTATCAACTTATCAACCCAATTAAGCAGTAGCATCTAGAGGGGGCTGAATGAGAGCTGTCAAAAACTAAGCGTGGATGCACGACATACATACGGAATATTGTTTAACCACTTCAGCCCCGGAAGGATTTCCAGCTTTAGGACCGGAGCCCTTTTTGCGATTCGGCACTGCGTCGCTTTAACTGAAAATTGCGCGGTCGTGCGACGTTGTACCCAAACGAAATTTGCGTCCTTTTTTACCCACAAATAGAGCTTTCTTTTGGTGGTATTTGATCCCCTCTGCGTCATTTCTGATCGCCGCTATAAACAAAAGAAGAGCGACAATTTTGCAAAAAAAAAAAAATTTCTTACTTTTTGCTAAAATACAAATCCAAACAAAAAATATAAAAAAACATTTTTTTCACAGTTTTTGGCCGATTTACATTCTTCCTCATATTTGCGATAAAACAAAATCACAATCGGCGTTTATTGATTGGTTTGCGCAAAAGTGGTCGCGTTTACGGATGATGAGAATTCATTTTTGGGGTTTTTATTTATTTTATTTTTTTTACTATTAATGGCGGCGATCTGCGATTTTTAGCGGTACTGCGATATTTCAGCGGACATGTCGGACCATTTTGACACTTTTTTGGGACCATTGGCAGTTATACAGCGATCAGTGCTATAAAAATGCACTGTTTACTGTGTAAATGCCATTGGCAGTGAAGGGGTTAACCTGCAGGGGGCGCTCTAAGGGTTAAGTATGTTCCCTGGGCGTGTTCTAACTGTGGGGGGACTGCCCTAGCTGGGGAAGGGAAGTGGTCACAGCCTTCGTATACAGGAAGGCTGTGATCACAGCCCTTCCCCCTTCACAGAACAGAGGTCCGTGTTTACATACACGGACCTCTGTTCCTCCGCTCCGGGGGGGCCATCACGGGTAGCCCGGCGGCAATCGAAGCCGCCGCACCCGCACCCTGGCCCTCCCCGAACACAGTGAGCGCGCGCGCCTCCGGCGGTGCGCGCGCGCTCACTAGGCGCGATCATGCGGCCGCCGTCATATGACGGCGATCCGCGTTACAGAGCCACTTTGCCGCCGTCAATTGCCGATTGACGGTCGGCAAGTGGTTAATAGACTGTGTGAACACATACCAGGGAGTCAAGCCTTATCTAACTTACATTTAGCAAAACTTTATTGGCTGTGAAACCACCAACTCCCTCCAGTAGGAGTGGGAACTCTGGTTAAGTATAAGGTCACTACATGTCCAAGAAAGGGAAAAAGGTTAAGAAGACTGGCACAAGCGACTTTCCACAACAACATCCTCACTTGTACATTACACGCTACTGGGTGGATAAAAGAGTCCCCTCCAGGGGGCGTGTCCTGGCCGCGAGAGGAGATGGCCGCCTGATCACCGAACTCTGCCTCTCCGCTCCTCCAATATGCTCTCCCAGCCCTGTCACAGCAACTATTCCCCCTCCATTACAGAGGTTAACCTGCCGGGACCCATCCAGAATATGCCCAGGAAGGAAAAACAAGCGAACGGCTCCCGCAAGTTGGACTTCTACATGAGGCCTACACAGAGCAATGGCGCCGCTCAGCAGAACGGAGCAGGCGAAGGGCGGGCGGATCACACGATTCCTTCACAGGGAAACGCTGCCACTGAGATGGATGACACTCCTGCACCGGACCAAGATCATTAACTGAACTTAGGAGACAGAGGTAAGAGATTAGCAGAGTTCCCTCTGCATTCTCCTAATAAACAGCCGCCCACAAAAAAACAGCATGGCGCTGGGACCTGTAGTCCCACAACAGGAGAAACTTCCATTCCCCCGCTGGCAGCTTTCCCCACATCTGATAGTCCTGCTTCTGAACAAGGATGTAAAACTATGCTCCTAGCACTACAGGCAGATCTACACAAAGAGCTTAAATCCTCCATTACACAACTACAAGGAGAAGTCACGTTGCTAGAAGACAGCACAACATACATAGAGCAACACTTAGAGGAGGCCACTAAAGCCCACAACAGGATGGTCGACATAGAAGATGACCAAGCAGCCACAATACAAATGCTGCGCCTGAAGGTCGCTGACCTAGAGGACCGGTCACGCAGGCAAAATATAAAAATCAGAGGGGTCTCAGAATCCTTAGCCACCCCAGAAATTATCCCCTATCTACAGCAACTCTTCAGAAAGCTTATACCATCCCTCACCACGAAGGATCTTCTCATAGACCGTGCTCATAGGATCCGCAAGCCACAACATCTCCCCGCTTCAGTGCCTAGAGACATTCTAGCGAGACTACATTATTTCCATGTAAAAGACGACATCATGAGGACAGCAAGATCCTTACGCTCTATGCCAGAGCCCTTCAGCAAGGTACTGCTGTTTAATGATATCTCCCCTGCCACCTCTCAGGCACGTAAGACTGTTTCCCAAGTCACAGCGACCCTGATGGAACAAAAAATCCCCTATAAATGGGGCTACCCCACCAAACTGCTGGTAACCCATAACAACCAACAAGTCTCAGTCCTCACCCTGAAAGAGGGCATCAAACTCCTCAACAACTGGGGCTTCAGCACTCAAGAACCTCCCCCCACACCAAACTGGGGTCCTCATCCCAAAATGCAAAACCCCTGGGCCTCCAGATCTAATACCTAAGAGACTGCATACAAGGTTCCACATCTCTTCTACAAGAGAGGGTACCTGCTGGCTGTATAACTATCTCATTAATAAGCCTAATTTAGTTTAGGAGTGTGAGAGTCAGACTGGACACTTCTCACACCCCTCAGGAACAAAGTGTGCCAGGCACACTAACCTAAACCACAGTTTTCAACTGCAACATCTGCATTTTGTTTGCTTTCAAGTTTCTCTTGTTCGTCTTATCATTGTTAACCTGTTGCACAACCTAACCTGCCGTTACTTTTTTTTTTTCTGAACAGCAAACTAATTATCCTATCCCATAGACACCACAATCTTGCGACTGCTGCGGCCCTCACACGGTTGCGGAGCCTACCAAAACGGGGACGACCTCCTTATACCTTCTGTACACTTCTCCGGGACACTAGAGGTAGCAGATCCCAATAAGCGCCAGGAGCTGAATTGTTCCACCTCCTTCCCAAAGCAAAATGTCCATCACAATTGCCTCCCTGAATGCGAAGGGACTAAATAGCCCCTTCAAGCGATCGCTTCTATGGCGAGAAGCCAAACTTTTGAAGGCGGATGTCCTGTGTATCCAGGAAATGCACTTTACTGAAATCAACCCCCCTAAATGCTCGCACAGGCAGTTTCCTACATGTTTTCATGCACGTTCGGAACGAAAAAAAAGAGGAGTCATGATAGCGATTAATACGTCAGTAGCTTTCAGACTCACCCATTTGGATCAAGACCCAGATGGTAGATACATTATACTGTCTGTCTATATCAACAACCAACCAGTGGTCATTGCTAACATTTACGCCCCAAATGAACATCAAAAACGTTTTTACAGATTGGTCCTTCAGAAATTGCAACACTTCCCTATAGACCAACTCATTCTCTGTGGGGACTTTAATGAGATCAAAAAAGGAGGAGGTCGACAGCTCTATCATCCCTCATCTCACAAGAGGATCTGCATGATCCCTGGAGATGTCTCCATGGCGCTGAAAGGGACTACTCCTTCTATTCGTCCTCGCAGAGATCAAATTCCAGAATTGACTTGTTCCTGACCTCCAAGGTACTTTTACAAAAAATCACAAAAGCAAACATAGGTAGTATCACCTGGTCGGATCATGCCCCTGTATCAATAACTCTCCTTCTCAACTCCCAAACACCCAATCATAAGTCATGGCGACTAAACCCCGCCCTACTAAACGCCGGGGAGAACCGGGAACAGGTCGAGTCTGCAATCCGATTGTTTTTTGATACCAACGCAGGATCAGCCTCCAGTCCCGCCACTATGTGGAATGCCCACAAAGCCACACTAAGAGGTATATTCCTAAAAATTGGGGCCCAGGATAAAAAAAAGAGGAACAAAAATATAGATGATCTTTTAGCACAAATTAGAGCCCTAGAATCCATTCATAAAAAAGACCCTAAAAATGTGACACCCACAGACCTCAATAAATTAAGGAATGAACTTAGCTCTCTCCTTCAAAAAAGCCACGACTTTTACATTAGGCGCCTGCGTCTCTCCTGGTATTCCCAGGGAAACAGACCAGGAAAATTCCTGGCACAGCAATATAAAAGAAGAGCCGCACAAAACAGAATTGAATCCCTAGTAGATGCCCAGGGTCGTAAATTGATAAACCCTAAAGATATAGCAGATTGCTTTAGTGCTTTCTACTCAAAATTATACAATTTAAAACAAAATCCAGAAGAGCCCAAACCCACACCGCAACAAATAAATGACTTTCTGGACCCTCTACAACCCCCCACTATCTCTCCTACACAAGTGGAGGCCTTGTCAACACCCTTTACACATAATGAGATCAAACAAACAATAAAAAAGCTACCCATTCACAAATCACCGGGCCCTGATGGTTTCGGTAATGAATATTACAAAACCTTCCTTGACCAGTTAACCCCTCACCTTTGTGACACTCTTAACTACTTCTTAGAGACAGGGAAAATCCCTTCGGAAACATTAGAAGCAACCATCACCACTATACACAAAACGGGCAAAGACCCTCAAAACCCAGCAAACTATAGACCTATATCTCTACTAAATACTGATCTCAAGATATACACTAGATTATTAGCCACCCGATTAGCCAAATATATCCCCAGCCTGGTCCACCCAGACCGGGTGGGCTTTATACCTCGTAGGCAAACATCTGATGCCACTCGCAGATTCATAGATATCATTGCCTGGGCCGAGCACTGTCGAACGCCTTCTCTGCTGATCTCATTGGACGCGGAGAAGGCGTTCGACAGGGTCGACTGGTCATATCTGTCCCTGGCTCTACGAAAATTCGGGATTCAGGGTCCTTTCCTGAACGCTATAATGGGCCTATATTCCACCCCCAAAGCCAAAGTCTTAACATCAGGGCTCCTGTCATCACCTTTCCCCATCACCAACGGGACAAGACAAGGCTGCCCTCTATCCCCCCTGATTTTTGCCCTATCCCTTGAACCTCTTGCACAAGCAGTCAGGGAACATACCTACATACATGGTCTAGAAATTAGAGGGAACCAACAAAAAATTGGTTTATACGCGGACAACATAATTGTCTGTATTACTGATCCCCTCACATCCTTACCTGCACTATGCAAACTACTCAACACATTCGGTCAGATATCTATGTATAAGGTAAATCACTCTAAATCCTCCATGTTAGGAGTCGCCCTATCTCCACAACTCAGAGCATCCATTTCAAACTCCTCCCCGTTCTCCTGGGCTCCAGAATCCTCACTGCAATATCTAGGCATTAAATTGACAACTCCTATTGACATGATCCTGCGTATTAATATGTCCTCCCTACAGCAGACACTACAAGATATATCAAAGACTCTTCTAAACACACCAGCCTCCTGGGCAGGAAGAATAGCCCTTGCCAAAATGTTCCTGGTACCCCATATACTATACTTTTTCAGAACTTTGCCTATCACAATCTTACAAAAGGATCTAGAAAAACTTCAAGCCACAGTCAACAGATTTATTTGGGCTTCTCACAAACCCCGAATCAGAGCAACCCTTCTCAGAGCACCGAAATCCCACTTCGGTCCAGGTGTTCCAGACCTGAGATCGTACTACAGAGCAATCATTCTAGCTCAAACCAAAGCGTTATGGGGGTCAATGGAGCCACAGAGATGGACGGAAATCGAAAAAGTAACCCTCACAGAGGACCCTCAACAATTTTAATCAGCGGTCTGGTTGGGATACCATCCCCCCCCATCATTCTTACCTACGGTGAACGCGACAATCACAGTATGGAAATCTGTGAGACAGATAACTTCAAACCTACATACACAAGCTCTGCGGTACCTTCCCCTCTCTGCTCTTTCTCTAATCACACCGGATTCAACAATACAGAAATGGACCACGTTGGGTATCAAATCAGTAGGTCACCTATTCCAGCAACACAAACTTATACCCTTTCCTCAACTAAAGGAAACCTACAACATCCCGAACAGAGATTTCTATGCGTACCTGAGAATTAGACACTACCTCGCATTCATCAACTCCTCAGAGGACACCACCACAACAGAAATTATCTCCCTCCTCAACTCCACCAGCAACAAAAAAAAGGAGTATATCAGCTATATACAACATTTTGATGCTCCAAAAAAACAAGGATAAACCAGCACCCATACTGCAATGGGAGAACGTTCTGAAACAGTCTTTTCCCATCTCTGACTGGCAGAAAGCCACACTAGCCCCTTCAAAATTCTCAAGGAACATCTCCCATTGGGAAACACTTTTGAAAATCTTACACTGCTGGCATTATATCCCTGTGAGACTGGCCCGGATTTATCCCTCTAACACCAGAGACTGTTGGAGGAACTGCAAACAAGAAGGTCACACCCACCATATCCTATGGGAATGCCCACACATCATTCACTTCTGGAATGACATATCCGAACTAATCAAAGACATAACAGGTCAACCCCCCAACATGACCCCACAACTAGCTCTCTTTGGTCTAGGTCTCGGCGAGTGGCATCCCAAACTTCACCCCATAATTACCCACATCCTGGCTGCCGCACATCTCTCTATAACCAGAAAATGGAAGGAGGCAACTCCACCTACATTACAACAAACTATTGTAATACTAAATGATCAACTGCTCATGGAATTCCTCTACTCCAAAGCACATATGACCCTAGGGAAGTTCTATGAGCGTTGGCAGTCCTGGCTTTCAGATCCAAGAGCCAACAAACTCACTTAAATAAAGCAAACCTAGTACCACCAAACTAAAGCAGGGGGACCTGGGAAATCACTGAATTCCAACCCCATCAGCCACTCGCCACGACCCGACCAATTGATATTACTTGGAGAATAGCCCCAATACGGATACCTACTTGACTATATATCAGTCTGTTCTGACTACACTATCATTTGTTGTGCCAATATTAAGCTGTTATATTCCTCTCGTTATAACTCACATCCCTCTACCCACCCAACTCCCATTCCCCCCACCCTGTAAACGAAGTTGAGCCACTGTAGGGCGCGTTCGTGGACTCCCCTGGGACACAGGTATGTCCCCATTAGGGGTGCCTTGGGGACGACATCGGACTAGCCCTCAGGACTTTAGTTATGTGGAGGGGCTCGGCCCTGGCCGAGCTTGCCTGCAGATAATTCAAGCCAAATATGGTCAGCCTACTCTTGTTAAGCCTTATTTCTTCTTTATTGTATTACTGCTCAATGGGTTTATTTTCCTATACCATGTATTATCTGAAAAACTCAATAAAGAATATTGGAAAAAAAAAAGAGTCCCCTCCAGTGACCCGACCAGCAATCTTTCCAGCCCTCCCCACGAATCCTGGAGGGTGCGGAGATGAGACCTCCTACACTGCATATACAGCAAGCGGTCCCTCAGAGTCAGCCTGAGCAGGGTATTCAACATAAACCTTCACAAGGGCAAGATACACACAAGAAGAATAGGAGGGGGGGCAAGGGGACGAAGATGAGAGGCAAAAGCCCGTGATCTCAGCCCCTCAAGAGGAAGACAGAGATTGCCGGGGGGCTGGGGGGGAGACGACTGTGATCCCAGACACAAGTGTACCGATGGAGGCCAAGTCGAGTGTCGTGTGAGAGGCACCAGCAAAGGTGGATGCATTGTCAGCATCAAATACGACGGGTCGACAGGAGAAAAGCGCTCAGGAAGAAATCTCAACAATCTCTAATGAAGATGAGGTAGTAAACATTAAACAGCTTCTGCAGGCATTACCAACGAAGTCGGATATCCAAGAAATGATGACTCCTTTTACAGGAATCATACGCCAGGAGATAGAGTCAGTAAAGGAAAAAGTGGACAAAGCTGGTCTACGGATCCAAAGTTTAGAAGAACAACAATCAGCGACAGGAGTAGAGATAGTTAAGATGGAAAGCAAATTGGAGAATCACCATCAACGATTAATATCGCTACAAATGAAGATGGAAGAAGCTGAAAATCAAAGTAGACGAAATAATATAAAATTACGGGGAATTCCGGAGACAGTCTCGGGGAAGCACCTACGAGAATCAGTGTCCTCTGTTTTCAATTCACTATTAAATAACGATCCAGATACAGTAATTGAAATGGACCGAGTTCATCGGGTCCCATCGGTACGCAATTCCTCTCAGCCAGATCCAAGAGACGTGTTGTGTAGGGTTCACTTTTTCTCTGTAAAGGAAGCAATTCTAAGAGCGGCATGGAAGCACGGCTCGTGTAGGATAGAAGGGGCAGAGATACAACTATACCCAGATTTATGCAAACAAACTTTATTTAGATGTCGCCTATTGAAACCATTGCTAGACTTAATCAGGAGACAAGGAGCTTCTTATCGATGGGGCTTTCCCCTGGCGTTAATCATAACCTTGCAAGAGCGTAAGATTGTACTAAAACACCCAGATCAACTCCCGACCATATTCCAATTTTTGGGGGCTGAGCCTGTTACGATCCCAGATTGGATCAATGTACAAAACACTTAGGGCAGATGAAATAACATATTTAATAAGCCTAACTCGGGTAGATAGACGTCATAAAGGAGGTTAGTTAGAGCAATGGAAATAGGCATACTGGAGATAGAACTGGAGAGTCTTATAGCTGGGAAGGAGGGGCTCGGGACCCCTGCCGCATAGCACAACTTCCCTCCACTTATAAACACCTCACTCCCGTAGTGGAGATTTTGTTGATTCTTTTGAGGTGTTTTCCATTTTTTTTTTTTTTGACTGGTCACACGCAGAGTGTGTCCGGATTTGTGATTGTTCGGGGAAGGGGAGGTTTGGGGTCCTTTTTTTTTTTTCTCTCTCTCTCTCCTCTCCCCTCCCCTTTGTGCCTCTCCTTCTCTCCCCTACGCCTGGCTTTACTTCGCCCTAACTTTGGTGATTAGGGGAGAAGCTAATCATGCCGCGAGTCACCTTGGCATCTTATAATGTCAAGGGGCTTAATAGCCTTTGGAAAAGGACTAGACTGTTAAGCGAACTGTGGAGATTAAAAACCAACATCGCCTTTATCCAAGAAACCCACTTTAAACAAAATAAAAGAATTAAATTAGGAGATAGTAGATTCCCCTATGCTTATCATAGTACTTCAAATAACTCAAAAGCAAAGGGAGTTTCGATCCTAATTTCAAAGAATATTCCGTGGAAAGAAAAAGAAGTAATAGAGGATAGAGAAGGACACCTTCTTCTTGTTCAGGGGACCCTTTATGAACAAAAAGTAACTTTAGTGAGCATATACCTACCTAATGAGGGCCAGGTGGTATGCCTAGAAGCCCTTCTTGGTGTGGTGGAACAACATAGAGAGGGGCATCTAATAATAGGAGGGGACTTGAACTTAGTTCTCGATCCCCTACTGGATACATCAAGAGTAACTTCCCACACTTCCCATGCGAAAATTCACAAATGTAAGCAACTTCTCCAAGATCTCCAGCTGATAGATAGCTGGAGAATCATGAATACATACGAGAAAGATTACACTTTATTTTCCAACTATCATAAAACATATACAAGAATAGATTATATTTTAATTTCAAAGAGTATTCTTTCACAACTTACAGAGGCGAGCATAGGCTCTTTCACTCTATCTGATCATGCTCCGACGTTTTGCTCATTAAGGATGGGAGGGGCCCAAGAAGGGAAGAGGCAATGGAGATTGAACGAAAGCATCTTGAGGGAGGAGGTATATAGAAACATGATACCGCAGGAATTAGAGCAATTTTTCTTAGAAAACGACGGAGATGAGATATCCCCAATGTGCCTATGGGAGACACATAAATGTGTCATACGAGGGATCCTAATCAGGATAGGCTCCCAGCGTAAGAAACTTCTCACGGCACAACTAGACACACTACTTTTGGAAATTCGTACCCTAGAAAAACAACATAAGAAATACCAGGACCAGTAAACTACAGTTAAATTGCAGCAAGCAAGGGAGAAGTTGGCTTCTATACTAAATGCAAAAGCTAAAGCAAAAATTATTAGAAACCGAAGAGAAATATACGAATTTGGAAATAAAGCAGGTAGATTGCTGGCCAAGGTATTGCGAGGGAGAAGGGAGAGAAATCATATAGCTCAAATTAGGACAGAGAAGAATGAAATGGTGAAGTCCTCCAGAGAAATAGCCCAGGAATTTAAAAAATACTACGCTACTTTATATAATATAAGACAAAACACCAGTGCTCAGAAGCAGGAGGAGAAAGATAATTTGGCTAGGCAATATATAAAAAAATCTGGAATGCCGTCACTCTCTAAAGAAATAATAGATGACTTAAATAAACCTCACTTGGTTCGGCCGGACTAATGTAATTAAGATGAATATAATGCCCCGCTTGATCTATCTCATGCAAGCCTTGCCAATAAGATTACCAGCGAGCTTCCTAAAATATTTAAGAGTTAGATTCTCAAAATGTATATGGGCAGGCAAACCAGCTCGAGTGAGCAGGTCAATCCTGTCGCTTCCAAAACCCAAAGGGGGATTGGTCTCTCGGATCCAGTAAAATACTATGAGGCAGTTCATCTAACTAGAGTCTTGGAATGGTGCATCCATATGAAAAACCCCAAACAATGGGCTCAGATAGAGGAGGCAACAGTTGACCTCCCACTATTGGGCTTACCCTGGCTGGAAAGGCGGGACGTACCAAACACGGCGAGGAGCCATCCCTTAGTGGGGGCGACACTGAGAGTGGGGAGGTCACTATTCAGACATACTAACATACCCCCCCTGCCTAGCCCCCTTATCCCAATAATAGGAACCCCAAGGTTCCAAGCAGGTATTAAAGACAGTCAAGTTTGACGCATTGAGAAGACAGGGACTCTTTCGCCTTCTACACTTTAGCCAAGACAATAGACCTATGGGGAACTATAGATGTAAAAGAGAGTTTCAAGATAGGTTGGATTTCCTTCACTGTGCCCAACTAGATTCCGCAATTAAGGCAATAGCAGGGGCAGACATGGAACTGAGAGCTCAGACAGCATTCGAACAAGCTTGCACATCGGGACAACCAGAGAGACACTTATTATCATTTTCTTATGCAAAGCTAATAGAGACAACAATCCCAAAGGACCTTCCATTCCTGACAAAGTGGGAAATAGATCTGGGGTACACATTCTCACAAAGTCAAAGAGATAAAATGTTATTGTTTACACATAAAGCCTCAGTAGCTAGTAGATTCCAGGAAGGGGGGTACAAACTGCTCACAAGATGGTACCAGACGCCCGCAGCCTTACATAAGAAATTTCCCTTGACTTCGAATAGGTGTTGGCGCTACCAAGAATACGAGGGCACCTTGATCCACATATTCTGGGAATGCAGGAAGCTGAAAGAGTTTTGGGAAATGGTAAATGAGGGAGTACAGGATTTGACAGGGATAGCCCTGGGGGGATGAAGCCAGCCGCATATTTACTACACGACACACACTTATCTATTAAAAACTACAAAAACTCATTGTTAAAACACTTATTAATAGCAGCAAAAGCTTGCATTCCAGCTATGTGGAAAAAAGAGGAGGCACCGACTAAATCCCAATGGCTAGATAAGATATGCGAGATCCAAGAAATGGAAGAGTTAACTCTACGGGGGAAGGATAGGGCGGACCTATATGTGGCAATGTGGAGTCCTTTCATTCGATATTTAGAGAAGGATAACTAAAAATGTGACTGGCCGGGTTGAGGAGGGGTGGGGGGGGCTTGAGGACCCGGGCGGGGGGGAGAGGTGGGGAACGGAGAGGAGAGACTTATTGTGTTTTTTTTTTTTTCTTTTCTGGGAGAAGGGGAGGGGGGATAAAGGGCTTAAGAAGGAAAGGGAGGGAGGACCTGGGGAAAAGTAAACAATTAAAAAACGACTATTCAGGAAGTCGATAAATCTAGAGAGGTCAAGGCTCTACAAGGCTCTTCTCCATCTGGGTTTCCCTACAGGTGAGCCGTTAGGTATAAGCATGGAAAAAAGGAGAAAAAAAAAGAAAACCACAATGATGAAAGACTCGACTGGAGAAAGCTTATGATCTTTAATCTGATTAATCTCAGGTCGGTGTACTTCTGAAGTGGAAAAAATAAATAAATAAATAAATGGGACTGCCTGTACGTTGATACATGGAACACCTGTGCATCCCTGTTTGGGTAAACATGGCCCTCCACGGGCGTACACTTTAGTATGCCACATGCGAATGATGCTTAAGTGGTAACTTAGCAGGAATTTTGTAAGTTACGCTGTGTTTATGTATACTATTAATGATTTGAGTGTCTTTTTAGTGAAAATAGCAATATGATGAACATTTGCACAATTATTACGGGGTCCAAAAAATCAGTAGCACTTTTTTATTTTACCAGTCATATGCTTTCAGAAAATGAATGGTTTGAAGGGTCTTTTCAAATTATGAAAGCTGTAAGTGAAAAATGGTAACCTTCGGATTTTTAGAGTAAATTGTTTTCATTTACAGTTTTGCGTATCTTCAGTTTTCACCACTTCACAAAAAGTTGCAATTTAAAATTTACAAATATTTATTATTTATTAATTCAACACAGTTGTAACTTTTATATTTAATAGGAATTTAGCAGGAATTGTGTTTTGCCATGTATGAATCCACTAATAATGATTTTAGTGTATTTTTAGCAAACATATTGTTTTGATAAACATTTATGCAAATATTGCAGTACCTTTAAAATCAGAAGCACCTTTTTTTTATTCTAATGGCCATGTGCTTTCAGAAAATATATGGTTTTGGGAGTCTTTTACAAACTCTGATAGCTGTAAGTCAAAAAGGAAAACCTTTTTAGAGAAAATTTTGCATTAGTCCGATTTTTTTTTTTTTTTAAACATGTTTTATTGGTTTTTTCAGTCATTACAAAAATATCCTTAAAAGGATCAAGTTGTGAAATATCGTATACATTGCATAAGTTTTGGGTTTAAATGCAAACAAAGTTGAACATTATTTGGTAGCGTTAAGGCACAACCGATGGAGAAAGGCATATGTCGCTTATATCGACTAGTTTAACACTTAATATACCTCGTGTTACATTCTTGGTTTTATTTTGTTTTGTTTTGTTTTGTTTTGTTGCACTGTGTCCATTGCTGTCAGCTTGTGGGGGGATGTTACTATGAAAGAAGGGGGTATTCAAGAGAGGGCCCGTCCCATACCTGGTAAATCTCAAAGTATTAACTGTGAAAAGGAACATAGTTAAGCCTCTTATGGAAAGTCAAGGGGGGGGGGAAAGCGCTAGGGCAGCTGCTGCTCAGCTGTTTGTTGGGGACTATCCCGAATTTTGAGCTTGCCTAGTGAGTTAGCCAGATCTGCCTTCAGATACCACTCAGTGAGTTTAAATGAGTCCATGAAGTTGTCTATTTCAATGGGACTGAAAGAATATTCTATGAATTTTTTCCATCTCGAAAAGAAGCTCTTGGTCCTTTGATGATTCATGTTGATGGTGTCTTGTTTTTCAAGGTACAGAAGGGAGAGGAGTGCTTGTTTCACTTGGCTCAGAGTAGGTGGTGTTGGGTACACCCATGATTGCATGATGGTTCTTCTCGCCGCCAGGAGACATAGGACGTAGAGAGTTATAACCCTGTTTTAAAACTATATGTAGCGCTTCTAGTCGCCTAACTGGTATAGTTTTCTGGGGGAGGAGACAGATAAGTCGCCTTCGGGGAGCGTCGATGTTTGTTGAAGTGGGTGTTTGTGATAGGGGTTGACCTATGTGAATACAGAGGACCGCCGCTCTTCTTGGTAGTACGTTAGTACCCACATGGGTTGTGGTGGATGAGACTCGGTTCACTTTGTTCGTGAGGAGAGGGAAGACATGGAACTTTTTGTTCTGTGGTAGTTGTACTTAGTAGTTTCCTGGTTCTCGAAGAAAAGCTCTACCTTTTTTAAGTATCTTATAAGAAAGTCAGGGTAACTTTATCTGTTGAAGTACCTGAGTAAATTTGAGTGACTCACCATAGACTTCCGTCTAGACCGATTGAGTGATCCGTTCGAGTTTTAAGCCCTATCAGGGGTTGTTTGTCGACTCGTCGTCGACGGGATCGCGGACAGAGA
>BLSH010324927.1:868627-881786 GCA_018402905.1 Glandirana rugosa | reverse complement strand
CGACGTACAGTGTACGAGAACCCAATCCCATCCCTCTCCTTCGACGGCCGCAAAAACACTCCCTCTCTAACGTCTGTAAAATTGTAGACTAGGACGTAGGACTCTAATGATGACGACAACGAGACTCCCTGTCTAACGTCTTTAAACTCTAAAGTGTATGACGACGAAACTCACTGTCTAACGTCTAGTTTGAGATATATTGTGTTGCTAGCGATGCTAACACGTGTTACTAGTCTAATAACCTCATTAAACTCTAAAGTGTATGACGACGAAACTCACTGTGTAACGTCTAGTTTGGGACGGATTGTGTTGCTAGCAATGCTAGTATGTGAATTACTCCCACAATCTGATCGTTGTGTATGATCGTAACGATCGTTGTGTTAGGCAGGGTTTGATCTGCAATGTGTCACTCAAAGCAGCAGTATGTGAAATCTCAAATTACTCCAATAATCTGATCATTGTGCACAATCGTAGCGATCGTTGTGTTATATAGAGTTTGATCTGCAATCTGTCACTCAAAGCAGCAGTATGTGAAATCTCAAATTTCTGCAATCTGTCCCTCAGAGCAACAGCAGTAGTAATCTCAGGATGCAGGATCAGATGTTAAAATGTCTGCAATCTCTCCCTCACAAAAACGCCGGCAGCTTCCTCTCCCTACCCTAACCCAAGAGCATGTGACATGCAGCACTGTGACTCCAGCTTATAAAGAGGCTGGGTCACATGATGCACTGGCCAATCACAGCCATGCCATTAGTAGGCATGGCTGTGATGGCTTCTAAGGGCAAACCAGTGAAATGCTTGTTGATTGGCTGCCCTGCAGCTATCAACATGCGTGGTCAACTACCAGAACCCAGAACCCGATCCCGAATGTTTTTTGAAATGTCCGTGTTCGGGTCCGGGTCCCGGACACCCAAAAGTTCGGTACGGACCCGAACGTTACAGTCCGGGTTCGCTCAACACTATTAATTATTAATATTAATAATACACCTTGCATTCTTGACCATCAAACTTGGCATTCTTACTGTTTCATGTACAAAATGTCATAGTGGTATTTTTATAACCTTCACTTTCTACAGTGCTGACAAAGATGGGTTCTGTGTATTTTAGGTTTGGCCTTTTTTCCTACTCTATAAGCAGATTCATATTCCAGTCTATCAGTAATAAATAACAGAATTATTCTTTATAAACCTGACACTCTCACAGCCTTCAGCTGAGCCATGAAATCAGTGTCAGGATCCTGTGCTGCTGTCAGTGATAATGAGGTCGGGAGAAGAGGAAGAACTCATTGAAGTCTATCAGGGACTTGGCCATGTTGTCTTCAGATATCTACTTAGAATATTGTGGTTGTTGCCTTTGTGTGTGACCCCCTGCACATCTGACACCCAGAACTCTGCCCACCGCTGTGATATGACTATGAGGAATTATACATTTGAGTACAAGTATTCTCAGGATGGAGACATCATTATAGGAGGGATATTCGCTGTACATTCTGTAGTGCATCAGTGGATGCAGGAGGGAAGTTTGATTAAAAATCTCATGTGTTCAGCGTAAGTGAAATATGAAGAGCAAAGCTTCCTATCTGATCTACAGAGCTGTGTCTTTAGGAGATTTGTGTGATAATGAGCAGGATTCAGTCAGTCTGTTACACTGCATTTATATAAAATCAAAGCATTTCCTTCAATGTGTACATGAAAACCACACATTCACATTTAGGTGTTCCATTGCCGGGTGTTAATGCTCACATGCATTCATAATGAATAGCTGGCAATGCAACACAATGGATGAAAAAACATGCATGACCCTTTTTTTAATAAGGCAACAGACCGCAGTACATGATGTGTGTATTATTGTGCCTTGAGGAGCGTTGTGTGTCTCTGACCCTTTCCTCTAGTAAGTCTGCATTCTCTGACTTTCTTCTGTAGCATTACATACTGTATACTGAATATAATGTGTGGCCACTTGGTTATATAAGGCGCTACAGCTGAGGTCCCCTATGCCTCATAAATTGCCAACCACTGCTATAACTTTATTTAAGTGCAGAAATAAATGAATTTATTATATGTTTCATGAAGCAATACACATGGCCACCAATCCCACCATAGATCTGTAGTAGAGTTGAGCAAACCCAGACTGTAAAGTTTGGGTCCGTACCAAACTTTGGGGTGTCTGGGACCCGGACCCGAACCCGAACCCGGACTTTTTTTTAATGAAAATTCTGAAAATTGCTGTAAAAAAGTCCAGGAAGGTCCTAGAGGTCTGCAAAGGGAAGGAAATGGGGGTAAGGGTGGGACAAGTGCCCTACAGAGAAATGGGGACAGGGAAATAACTTTAAATATTTAAAAAAAAAATAAAAACATAAAAAAAGCAAAAATGGAGGTGAATGTGGATCATCTTCAAACTGGGTCTGAAAGGTATTAATTAACGGTAGAAGCCATATAACTGTTCTAAAATCATCTTCAAACTGTGTCAAAAAAGTATAAATAAGCCGGGATAACCCATATCACTGTTCTGCAAACATCTGGAAACTGTGTGTGCCACTTTAAATGAAACCGGGAATAAGTGAACATCTGTTCTGAAAACATCTTTAAAGTCTGTGTGTCACTTTAAATATAACCGGGAATAAGTGAACATCTGTTCTGCACACATCTGTATAGTCTGTGTGTCACTTTAAATATAGCCGCTAATAAGTGAACATCTGTTCTGCACACATCTGTATAGTCTGTGTGTAACTTTTAATATAGCCGCTAATAAGTGAACATCTGTTCTGCACACATCTGTATAGTCTGTGTGTCACTTTAAATATAGCCGCTAATAAGTGAACATCTGTTCTGCACACATCTGTATAGTCTGTGTGTCACTTTTAATATAGCCGCTAATAACTGAACATCTGGAATCTAGATGTTTGCAGAACAGTGATATCATATCACTGTTCTGCAAACATCTGCAAACTGGGTTTGAAACTATAGCAGAGCAAACCCATATACCTGTTCTTCTCTATGCTGTAGTTTCACACACACATTTAAGATGTGTGCAGAACAGATGTTCAGTTATTAGCGGCTATATTAAAAGTGACACACAGACTATACAGATGTGTGCAGAACAGATGTTCACTTATTAGCGGCTATATTTAAAGTCACACACAGACTATACAGATGTGTGCAGAACAGATGTTCACTTATTAGCGGCTATATTAAAAGTGACACACAGACTATACAGATGTGTGCAGAACAGATGTTCACTTATTAGCGTCTATATTTAAAGTCACACACAGACTATACAGATGTGTGCAGAACAGATGTTCACTTATTAGCGACTATATTTAAAGTGACAAACAGACTATACAGATGTGTGCAGAACAGATGTTCACTTATTAGCGGCTATATTTAAAGTGACACACAGACTATACAGATGTGTGCTGAACAGATGTTCACTTATTAGCGGCTATATTTAAAGTCACACACAGACTATACAGATGTGTGCAGAACAGATGTTCACTTATTAGTGGCTATATTAAAAGTGACACACAGACTATACAGATGTGTGCAGAACAAATGTTCACTTATTAGCGGCTATATTTAAAGTGGCACACAGACTTTACAGATGTGTGCAGAACAGATGTTCACTTATTCCCGGTTTCATTTAAAGTGACATACAGACTTTCCAGATGTGTGCAGAACAGATGTTCACTTATTCCCAGTTATATTTAAAGTGACACACAGACTTTAAAGATGTTTGCAGAACAGATGTTCACTTATTCCCGGTTTCATTTAAAGTGACACACACAGTTTCCAGATGTTTGCAGAACAGTGATATGGGTTCTCCCGGCTTATTTATACTTTTTTGACACAGTTTGAAGATGATTTTAGAACATTGATATGGCCTCTACCGTTAATTGATACTTTTCAGACCCAGTTTGAAGATGATTCACATTCACCTCCATTTCTGCTTTTTTTATGTTTATATTTTTTTAAAAATATTTAAAGTTATTTCCCTGTCCCCATTTCTTTGTAGGTCACTTGTCCCACCCTTACCCCCATTTCCTTCCTTTTGCAGACCTCTAGGACTTTCCAGGACTATTTTACAGCCATTTTTGTGCCTAAAAGTTCGGGTCCCCATTAATTTCAATGGGGTTCGGGGTCCGGGACAAAGTTCGGGTTCTGTCCGGACCCGAACCCGGACTTTGTCCCAAAGTTCGGCCAAACCAGCAGAACCCGGACTTCTAGAAGTTTGCTCAACTCTAATCTGTATTTAAAATGTGTTTTTCATTTTGTCATAAAGAATTTCTGCTTGAATCCTTGTACTGTAGACCAATGCAAAATCCATTTTCTGCAGGGTTTATGAGAGAGAATACAGACATTTGCGGGCTTTTATATTTGCTATTGATGAGATAAACAGCAATCCAGATATTCTTCCCAACGTTACTCTGGGATACCATGTGTATGATTCTTGCGGGCATGTGAATAAAGCTATAAAAGATGTTCTGCAGATATTGTCTGGACATACAAAGGAAGCTCCAAATTATTCCTGTATGGAGCGGGGTACCCTGGTTGGTTTCATTGGCGATCTCAATTCTGACACCACTCTCCAAATGGCACAACTGCTGAATCTATATGGTTACACCCAGGTAAGAAAAGCAGAATGTCCTATATTATGTAGCATTAGGACAGATAGCCATCCTCTGGTCAGGTGGGTCAAATGGTTACAAATAACCTTTGTGGCAAAGCATTGTGAAGTATAACATTGTTCTAAAAAAAGAAGTCAGTGTTCCGTAGGGATGGGCCAATGGTTCAGTCCAATATTTGGCTGTTATTGCATTTGGACAAATGGCTGAACTTGTGCCCATTCAGTCCCCTGATGATCATATGTAGATGTAATATTTGAGGAAGCTAGAAACCACCAAAGTCAACAAGTCATTGGCTTACATGCCCGTTAATCCCTGGCCATGGTCATATTTGGTCAATGAGGTCATTGCTATCCCCATCCCTTCCCTGTCATGTGCGCCGGGTCTGCTGCATTTTTAGTGTTGACAGGCTGGCAGGCAGCAGACATCATAAATAATGATGGATTTACAATGAGAGGCTTTTCTTGGGCTCTTTTTTAAATAAAGGACTTGTAAAATGTGGGCGTCTTTATCTATAGGTTACTTTTTTGTGAATGAGTAGGAGTCCCATGTCCCTCTTACTCATTTACATGGGGGGCAGTATCTGGATGCCCTCTAATTTTTAAAAGTCTGCAGACCCCCACGACAACCAGGCCAGGGTTGTGGGGAGAGGAAGTATCTATTGGAGGATCTTGAATCCCACATATAATTGAAAGAGAACTTTTAACACAAGTTTGTTTTGTTACTGAATTATTGTCATATTCCATTGAGTAGTGGAGGAGATTACTGTGCACATGGTGGTGGTATGGATATATTGGAGATATGGAAGCACTGCATAATTCTATCATGTATACTGTATACAGTGTATAGAGTATCAAGCTTTGTAGGTGTCAGAAAACGGTTGTTGCCCTCAGAAATCTGGTCTGGAAGCCTGTGTCTGTGCCTGTGTGTGCCTGTGCATGTAAGCGTGAATGTGTATGCACCAGCATTGGCGCCAAATGGCCCATTTAAGCGGACAGCACCCTGCAACCAGTGCTGTCTGTTCTACAGCATTTGTGTGTGTTCCTAAGCAACCTGACTACCTGATTATCTGTTCCTGTGACCCGGCTTGCCTTGACCGTGCTTTGACCTTTGCCTGCACTGACCTCGGCTTCCCCAACCATTCTCCTGCCTACTCCCTTTGTACCTCTGCTGCCAGCACGTTAACGAACTTTGCCTGTGCCCAACTACTCTCTTGCCTGCTCCCTTGTACTGCACCACCAGCCAGTTGCCGACCCAGGCTGTACCACCATTCTTCTGACTAGCATGAGAACGGAGGAGTTACTTCAATTGTCACCGGTGACCAGTTCAATCCTCGTGCCATCCTCACTCCTGAACCTCCTGTCTGCTCTACTAGGGGTTTATGAATCAGGATAGCAAGGGAGGTTACCCCTGCATAAGTCAGACTCCACCACCAGGTACGTGACAGTAGGTCTGAGTCTTACAGTATGTCACAAAAGTGAATACACCCTTCACATTTTTGTAAATATTTTCTTATATCCTTTCATGTGACAACACTGAAGAAATTACACTTTGCTGCAATGTAAAGTAGTGAGTGTACAGCTTGTATAACAGTGTAAATTTGCTGTCCCCTCAAAATAATTCAACAAACAGCCATAAATGTCTAAAACACTGGCAACAAAAGTGAGTACACCCCAAGTCAAAATGTTCAAATTAGGCCCAAAGTGTCAATATTTTGTGTGGCTACCATTATTTTCTAGCACTGCCTTAACCCATTTGGGCATGGAGTTCACCAGAGCTTTACAGGTTGCTACTGGAGTCCTCTTCCACTCCTCCATGATGACATCACAGAGCTGGTGGAAGTTAGAGACATTGCGCTCCTCCGACTTCTGCTTAAAGCGGAGGTCCGAGGGCTAAAAAAAAAATTAAAAGTCAGCAGCTACACATACAGTAGCTGCTGACTTTTAATATTAGGGCACTTACCTGTCTTGGAGTCCAGCGATGTTGGCACCCGCCGCCGATCTTCGGATCGGGGGACGGGTGCAGCCGCCTCCATCGCGGGTAAGGGAACCCGGACGTGTAAGCAGTACAGCTTTACGCCGGGCACCTTACTGCGCATGCGCGAGCTCTGCCGCGCTCTGCTACTGGCCAGGCGGCCAGAAGCAGAGCGAGCAGGGAGGAGGGAGCCTGGGTTTAGGTCTGGAGACATGCTTGGCCAGTCCATCATCTTTACCCTCAGCTTCATTAGCAAGGCAGTGGTCATCTCGGAGGTGTGTTTAGGGTTGTTATCAAGTTGGAATATTGCCCTGCAGCCCAGTCTCTGAAGGGAGGCAATCGTGCTCTGCTTCAGTATGTCACAGTAAATGTTGGCATTCATGGTTCCCTCAATGAACTGTAGCTCCACAGTGCCGGCAGCACTCATGCAGCCCCAGACCATGACACTCCCACCACCATGCTTGACTGTAGGCAAGACGCACTCCTCACCTGGTTGATCCCACACACGCTTGACACCATCTGAACCAAATAAGTTTATCTTGGTCTCATCAGACCACAGGACATGGTTCCAGTTATCCATGTCCTTAATCTGCTTGTCTTCAGCAAACTGGTTGCATGCTTTCTTGTGCATCATCTTTAGAAGAGGCCTCCTTCTTGGATGACAGCCATGCAGACCACCCTGATGCAGTGTGCGGCACATGGTCCAAACAATGACAGGCTGGCCCCCCACCCCTTCAACCTCTGCAGCAATGCTGGCAGCACTCATACGTCTAATTCCCAAAGACAACCTCTGGTTATGACGCTGAGCATGTGCACTCAACTTCTTTTGTTGACCATGGTGAGGCCTGTTCTGAGTGGAACCTGTCCTATTATACTGCTGTATGGTCTTGGCCACTGTGCTGCAGCTCAGTTTCAGGGTCTTACCAATCTTCTTATAGCCTAGACCATCTTTATGTAGAGCAACAATTCTTTTTTTCAGATCCTCAGAGAGTTCTTTGCCATGAGGTGCCATGTTGAACTTCCAGTGACCAGTATGAGAGAGTGAGAGCGATAACACCAAATTTAAGACATCTTCTCCCCATTCACATCTGAGACCTTGTAACACTAATGAGTCACATGGCACTCAGGGAGGGAAAATGGCTAATTGGGCCCAATCTGGACATTTTCACTTAGAGGTGTACTCACTTTTGTTGCCAGCGGTTTAGACATTAATGGCTGTGTGTTGAGATATTTTGAGGGGACAGCAAATTTACACTGTTACACTAGCTGTACACTCACTACTTTACATTGTAGCAAAGTGTCATTTCTTCAGAGTTGTCACATGAAACGTTCTAATAAAATATTTGCAAAAATGAGAGGGGTGTACTCACTTTTGTGAGATACTGTATACTGTATCACTTTGTTATCTGGTTGAATAAGCAGACCCATGGGGGAAATGTAAAAATTGCTGTGGTCCATAAAGGATATACAGGTTCAGGAGCTGGTAATTGTATTTATACTTGGTTGTACACCTCCAGCTAAAACCAAAATCAGTCTTGCAGTGGGAGTGCCTGGCCAGTAAACTGATGAGAAGGAGACCCCTAGGTGGGATTACAGGAGGAAGAACTCTTAGAGGGGAATTTATCAAAACTGGAATAGCCAGAATCTGGGGCAGTTGTGCATGGCAACCAATCGACTTCCATATTTCATCTTCAAAGCTTAACCAAACAAGCTGAAGATAGAGGCTGGTTGATTGCTCCAGATTCTGGCTGATCCAGTTCTGATAAATTCCCCCTTAGCCCTCGTTCACACCGTACATGAATTCACATGCAATTTGAAAGGTCAAATCGCAGCTTATTACCTGCAGTGGCACCATCCCAATCGGTGTGATGCTGACTTTGCGGCACCGCACCAATTTCCAATAGTAGTTCCTGCACTACTTTTGGCAACTAAGGGGGTGACCTTATGAGACTCTGTGCATGAACCCGCACACATGTCTTTCAAGTCACCCCTGATGTAGGACTGAAATGTAGCTTTGAAAATCTGTGAGTTTAGATGAAGTCGCACGATTTCAAAGTCGTGTTCAATGTGAACGAAGTCTTAATGTCATATTATCAGCTTTCACTGTTGGCTGTAATCATTTATGAAATAATAAATTTATTCTTGCATCTTTATCTGGTTCGCTCCGGTTTGGATAAAACGCTGCACGACCGTGCAATTGTCATTGAAAGAGTGACAGTACTGAAAAATGGTCCGGGCAGGAGGGGGGTTTAAGTGCCCAGTAAGCAAGTGGTTATACAGACTGTTTTTGTTCTTTCTAGATTAGTTATGGCGCCAGAGATACTTTACTGAGTGATAGAAAGATGTATCCAAACTTTTTCCGGACAGTTCCGGATGATGAGATGCAATATGTGGCCATAGCAAAGTTACTGGAAAGGTTGAAGTGGAACTGGGTCGGGATCCTTACATCTGATGATGAATACGGAGAGAGGGAGATCCGACAACTCAGCAAACATTTATCTAATCATGGAATTTGTATCGAATTCAATATTCTGGTGTCTAAAAAGAATTATGATAAAATTCCTCCAGAGCTGCAAACCTCAACTACAGAAGTTCTTATAATTTGTGGCTCAGTTAGTCTGACGTATTACAAGTTTTTGTTAAATAATGTCCCTTATCACATGGAGAAGACATTTATTCTACCAGATTCTTGGTCAATGAGTGAAGTGTTTTTTATTATCAGTAACTGCAGCTTGGTGATTACGATCCCCTATCTTTATATAAAGAGATTGCTGAAATATTTTTATGGTATTTATCCATCCAGCCACCCCGGTGACCCACTGATTGAGGATATTCTCATAACTCTATATGGATGCTTTTCAAAAAAACAAATGAAAAATTTCCTTATTCCACTCACACACACAACCAGACATCCTCTTAGGAACTGCAGTTTGGAGAGAATTCCTATTGGTTTACATTATCCTGATGAGAAAATATCCTATAGAGTATTTATCTCAGTCTACATTTTGGCTCAAGCATTACATGACATGGATTTCTCTTTTAAAATAAATAACAAAAAATCAGAAATAAATCCACACACACTAAAGTATAAGGTGGGAGTGTTTAGTTCAGAGGTGTTTAACCCTTTCACTTCTGGAGCTTTTTTTTAATTTTATTTTTGCACCCATGTTAAAAAAATATATTTTAATCTTGAATATTATATAAAACCCCTAAACAGTATAAAGTGCATTTTCTGAAAGCAGAGACCCTGGAGAAACTGTGATGGTGATGATCAGTGCACTTGTATTCCATTCACAAGTCCTCCATCTTTCTAACAAAAAGCCGGTACAGATGTATGGGCAGAAAGCTGAAGGACTTGTCTGCAGGAGCCTGGCATTACACCCATGATCCACTCATACCTGATAACTGATAACAGGCCTAAAATTATTGTTCTCACTCCAGCATGTGTGTTGATAACATGTACAGAATAATTAAAGCATTAGTGTGTAGACTCCCCTGCCATCTGTGTTTATTGGTGTGTATGTGTGTGTGTGGGGTGGGGGGGGCTCATATATATGTATTTTGAGGGGTTAACATGCTTATTTTTTATCACATGAGGACACAAGTCCCCTATGTGATACTTTTTAGGACAGGTACCCTTGAGGTCTCCCCTGCCCTCCACTGAACTAATAGAGTGCAGATCACGCGCCATTAGTTTCTTCCCAGAGGCAGCAGTGCCCCAAAGTGACATTTTACCTTCTGGGTTACAAATAGATAGAGGAGAACAACAAACAGACATTCACAGGTCTCCCTAATGGAGGCCGCCATTGCTGAACTCTCCTTGGAGAATGCTAGTTCTTTAGCTGTTCCGATGCTTTCATATCAGACTTGTCTGACTCTAGTTATACAATAAATATTTCTGGCACTGATTTACTGAAGTCTCACACAGCGAGGTATCTATAAGTTTTGGGGTAAAAGTGTGATAGCGGTCATGAACTCTTCATTTTAAAAAGTGCTTAACCAGCAAGCTGGTGGGTTATTTTAAAAACTTAAGATTATTTATTAATTCTGAGCACACTGGGGGGATTTGAAGTCATCTTGAGGGATCTGACCAGGAGTGGAGCTCTGTTTTGGTTTTATTTTGTTTCCATGAGTTATTCCGTTGTAACCATCTCAAGAAAGGGCTGTCCCCTCCCCCCCTCCTGCCCAGGCCATTTTCAGTTTTCAGCGCTGTAACACTTTTAATGACAATTACTCAGTCATGAAACAATGAACCCAAATTACATTTTTATCATTTTTTTCAAACAGATAGAGATTTATTTTGGTGGTATGTAATCACCCCCGGGTATTTATGATTTGCAACATAAATGAAGAAAAGAATGAACATTTTGGAAATAAATTTTGGTTATAAATTTTGGTTATAAAATTTTGAAAATAAATTATCTTTCTTCATATATTTGGACCAACATGTATTCTGCTACATTTCTTGGGTAAAAATAACGCAAATTGGTGTATATTATTTAGTCTGTGCGAAAATCTACACACTATGGGATCTGAAAATGGATCAGTTCTGATGTACTGATGGCCTCATTTCCTGATTCCCTAAAATGACAGGACAAAGCCCCCCTAGTGACGCCTTTTTTTTTTTAAATATGTTTATTGAGATTTTCGAGAATAACAAGGAAAGTTAGAACAGGTGGTACAAAGTCGTATGGTGCATCACTATACAGCATGGAGGTAATACAGAATACAGGTTACTTCATGATAATGAGTAGGTAAATATCAATGACTAGGTAAATATCTTTTTGTCCATGCGGACCAGTCTGTGTCAAACTTGTTGCATTTTAATGAGTTTTGAGCTAGAAGTCTCTCGAAGGAGAATTTAGTATTCACTGCAGTAATTACCTCAGATATGTTCGGTAGATCTGGGGACTTCCATTTTTTGAGTATGGTGTTTCTAGCGACTAGGAGGATGTGAGTAATAGTTGCTGGTGGAATTTCTCTAAGCCCAGACTATGTATTGCCAGTCCTTCGTCTATTTGGGTGGGGGTAGAGGTTAGTGTGGAAATTAGGGTGGAGACTTGATTCCAGAAGGGGACGAGTTTTGGACAGCTTTTTAGTATGTGCAATAAGTTCCCTGTTTTTCCACAAAGGCGCCAGCATGAAGGTGGTGAGCCTGGGTAGAGGTTGGATAATCTAGCAGGGGTATGGTATCATCTTAGCCTTATTTTAAGCATCATTTCCCAGTGCTTTGAGCAGTGTGAGTGTTTGTGTATTGATCTAAAGGCTGTTTGCCATTGCACGGGGGTGTATGACTTGTGTAGGTCTTCTTCCCATTTACGTATGTGTGCATTTTTAATGAATGTGAGTTTACCTTGAAGGATGTTGTAAATAAGGGATGTAACCTTGTGCGAGGCGTTGGGATTTGTATAGAAGTTCCATGCTTTGGGGGAGATTTTTATGGAGGGTAGGGGTGTTCTTTCCAGGAAGTGTTTAATTCTGGGGTATGTGCATCGGGAGTTTTCTAGAAGTTGGAATTCCTCTTTTAGGATTTCCCATGTTTTAGGTTTTGTTCCTGCAAGAGATTTGGCTATGTCTGTCAACCCTTGTGTTTGAAGGCGGGATGTGTCTAGCATGGGAATCAGTGTTTCTAGAACTTGAGTTTTAAGGGTGGGTGTGGTTATGAGGATGGAGTCTCCTGAGTTAGTCAGAAGGCGTCTCCATGCTTGCAAGGAGTCTGCAATTGTGCAGGGGAGAGGCTTTTTGTCCCAGGGTTTCCAGGAATCCACGACAAGGAAAGCTGTGAGGTCCTGGGTGGGGGATTGGTCTTTCTCGATAAGTGCCCATAGGGGAGGTCAAGTGTGTTGAACCATTGTTTGAGTTGTGTCATTTTTGTCGCCCAATAGTAGTCCTGTATGTCTATTAGTCCCATTCCTCACACTAGTTTGTTTTTGGTGAGAGTGTTATGCGCAATCCTGGGTTTTTTGTTGTTCCAAATATAGTTTCTAAGTAGAGATGATAGTGTTTTAATATATTTTAGAGGTATATGAATAGGAAGGGTCCTGAAGATATATAATATTTGTGGCAGAATTGTCATCTTAAAGGCCGCCAGTCTTCCAGTCCACGACAAGTCACAGCGTTCTAGATGACGTATTTGGGGGGTGATTTTGGAGATGAGTGATTGGAGATTGGAGTGGACCAATGAAGTTGTTGAGGGAGTCAGATTGATAAGGATAAGTATATGGAGATTTTATATAATTTTGTGATAGTAGAGATGAATCTTTGATATAAACCTTGTTGTTTTTTGGGTCCTAACGCGTATTGTGAGAGTGGTTTTTGTTTGATCACACTCCTTACCCTGATTATCTGTATGTCCTGATGATAACCCGCTGTTTTTACTGTGTTGAGTTTGTTACCAAGTTGTGTGAACTGGAGGGGATACCCGTGAATAGCTCTTTCTGGTTAGGGGGTGGGTCCTGGAGTGTCGAAAGGAACAGCACCTAAGGACCTTTGGGACCCTGTTTTTCGGAGAGGGGACGTGTTAACGTCTGAGGAACGTTCGTACCTCTGCGGAAGACTGATTGA
>BLSH010324927.1:830992-853723 GCA_018402905.1 Glandirana rugosa | reverse complement strand
AAAATCACAGATATGATGTAAGCTGTAGTGCTCACAATAAATATAGGTGACATTGATACTGATGTCGAATGTAGTATAGACACTAAAAAGTCATTCTTATATAGCATTTGTCTATATACACCTATTACGCTTACGCTATACTAGCGATTATGGAACTAATTTACTATATATATATTTTTACCTCTCATAGGAGTGTAAATTGCAACCTCCCCCCTCTGCACCAGGGAGGATTGAGTGTGGCCTCTTGCAAACTCCCATAACCATGGTGGAGCGCTTGACCCTGGGTGGCTGGTCGGGATGACCGTGCAGCAAGCTCATGCGGCCTTTTTACATTGCACTGTTGAATTTTTTTAAAAAACGCTCTGGATGATGGGAATTCGCATTTAAAAAAACAATTTGCAGCTCTGTAAGTGTTGGATGTTATTATATAATAAGTATTCATTGTACTTTGTATGACTCTAAATTTCATATTTTTTAATATTGCCCTCCTTTTATGTTGCAAGTGTTTGTTTGTAATGCATGTCCCATTGATGTACAACCAGAGCTCCTTTTATGCATTTTTCACATAGTTCTTTTTTCATGATCTAATGTTAAGCGGAAAATAAATAATTGTTTGGACTTACTTATATATTCTTTACTGCCACTAAACCCTTAATGGGGAAAATTTCTCTAGATGTATTCTAAAACATAAAGGGGATGGCAGAAATCTTGGGTCTCTCATTAGCACCTATCTTCTTCTTGAAATATCATTAGCTAGCTACCAATGGTAGCTCACTGGCTTTGCCTTTTTCCTTGGTGGTGACTGAAAAAAAAAAGAGAGGGTGCTACTGGATGTAGTTGGTGATCGAAAGAAAAAGCCAACCATTATGGGGAATCTTGATTATTTACTAAATATCTATCACTCTGATTATTTATGGGCTCCTCTACCTCATGATCAAAAGACAATTTTTTTCTATTGCCGTCAAGTTGTCCATACCATCCATACTATGTCCTTCACCTAGATCTAGGATTGGGCTTCTGGGCATTGAGAGTGACTGCTCGCTGCGTTTAAATAGCAATATTCTCCACAAGCATCATTGGAAGGTTGTGTTTACCATCACCTCTTCAGCTTTATCAGATGTGTCCTCTCTGCCTGTAAACAGCAATATTCTCCACAAGCATCATTGGAAGGTTGTGTTTACCAGTACCCCGTGGTCACTTGCAACCTCATCAGATATGTCTAATACCAACCAATCTCATCATAAGTCTTGGGGTGAGGGACACATGGTCTTTTGGTCAGGTGCACCCCCTCCCATGGGGTCTCCCTTTGGAGGAGCCTCATCTAGTACTTGAGTTGGTCTTGTTTCAGAGGCCCCCTCCCGAAAAAAGCAGTCTGCCTGGGCCTATCATTAGCTAGCTACCAATGGCAGCTCACTGGCTTTGCCTTTAGTCCTGTAATCACGAACTTGGAACAAGTATAGAGATAAGGAATTATGACTCTTTTTCCTTGGTGGTGATCGAAAAAAAAAACTGGTGTGGCAGAGGAGCCCATCAATCGACTGGTGGAGAGGGTGCTACTTCATGTAGTTGGTGATCAAAAGAAAAATCCAACCAGTATGGGGAATCTTGATCAGTTACTAAATACCTACCACTCTACTTTTTTATGGGCTCCTCTACCTCATGATCAAAAGACAGTTTTTTTTCTATTGCCGCCAAGTTGTCCATACCATCCATACTATGTCCTTCACCTAGGTCTAGGATTGGGCTTCTGGGCATGGAAAGCGACTCCTCTCTGCGTGTAAACAGCAATATTCTCCTAAGCATCATTGGAAGGTTGTGTTTACCATCACCCCTTGGTCACCTGCAGCTTTATCAGATGTGTCTAATACCAACCAATCTCATCATAAGTCTTGGGGTGAGGGACACATGGTCTTTTGGTCAGGTGCAAGCCCTCCAATGGGGTCTCCCTATGGGAGAGCCTCACCTAATGCTTGAGTTGGCCTCGTTTCAGCAGGCCGCCTCCCGAAGAAAGGGGCCTGCCTGGGCCTATCATTAGCTAGCTGGCAATGGTAGCTCACGGACTTTGCCTTTAGTCCTGTCATATACACACTTGTAACAAGTATAGAGATAAGGAATTATGACTCTTTTTTTCCTTGGTGGTGATCAAAAAAAAAAAATGATGTGGCAGAGAAGCCCATCAATCGAGTGGTGAAGTGGGTGCTACTGGATGTAGTGGGTAACGGATAAGAAAAATCCAACCAGTAAAGGGAATCTTGATTCTTTATTAAATACCTACCACTCTACTTATTTATGGGCTCCTCTAACTCCTGATCAAAAGAGAGTCTTTTTCTATTGTCACCAAGTTGTCCATACCATCCATACTATGTGCTTCACCTAGCTCTAGGATTGGGCTTCTGAGCATTGAGAGTGACTCCTCTTTGCATGTAAACAGCAATGATCTCCACACGCATTTGCATTTACCATCACCCCGTGATCACTTGCAGCCTCATCAGATGTGTCTAATACCAATTAATCTCATCATAAGTCTTGGGGTGAGGGCACATGGCTTTTTGGTCAGGTTCTCCCTCTCCAATGGGGTCTCCAATCGGGGAAACCCTGCCTAGTACTTGGGTTGGCCTTGTTTCAGCAGGCCTCCCGAAGAAAGGGGTCCACCTGGTTTTGACGGGGTGGACCAGTGAGTACCCCAATCCCCATGAGGAGCCTTGCTCCTTCCCTGGGAGATCAGGATAATGGGTACTTCTTCAGAGGAGGAGAGCCGTGTGTACACAATGAGCACTTTTTTATGTGTTTCACTTTTGTGTGCTCACTGATGTTGTTTTGCGAGTGTGTTTCACTATCAAGCAGAGCTTAAAAAAAAAAAAGAAAACATTTTTCTATACGCTGTCTTCATTAAACCTACTATATCATAAGGGTTCTTCTGCCTTCCCTCTTTTTTTTGGTGGATACCTCTGAGCTCCAGTTCCTCAAGTCTCCTTTCAAGCACCATCATCCAGTCTACATGACTTTTTTTTTCCAATTTTGCAAGTAACCTGGTTATCTGGGAACACCAGATTGTGATTTAGGAGAGACGTCCCCAAACACACATCTTCACAGATTAGGGCTCATTTGTCCATGCAGTGTAAAGATGCTGGGTCTTCCTGGTGCCCAGAATGTCAGGTGCTGTGCACAGCCACCTTTACCCATTCATGTCTATAGACGGCTGTACTCAGCATCAGGACATTCCGGGCACCAGAAATACAAACGGGTGATTTACTAAAGGCAAAAAGGATGTGCGCTTTGCAAAGTGCAGTGCACTCAACTTGTGCAGTTGCTCCCGAACTTAGTAAATGAGGTAAAGCTTCAATTTGCAAAGCGTACCCATTAATATGCAAGGAAAAGTTTAAAAAAAAAGTATTTTGCTTGCACGTGATTGGATGATGGAAGTCAGCAGAGCTTCTGCTCATTTACTAAACTCTGGAGCAGCTGCACAGCCTATTTGTCTTTAGTAAATAAACCCCATGTGTCTATTATAGTAATAAAACAGACTTATACTGGACCAGGGCAGGTTTCCTTGAAGGCCAGTTAGACTTTATTGGTCACAGAAAATATTGCATAGATAGTCAATGCGTTTCAGGGGGTTCATCAGCCTCTCTTCGTCAGAGCTTATAGTGATATAAGAGACTTATTAAAAGAAACTGGACCAGAACACTGAAGGAATTGTAAGTACAGTTAGTCCTTATTGATCACAACAAATATCATATAGGTAGCCAATACATTTCAGGGGCTCGTTGGCCCTTCTTCGTCTTGGCATCTACTGATAAAAAATGCTCATGAACCAGAGCAGGTTTCCTTGAAGAAATGGTAAATCCAGTTAGTCTTTATTGGTCACAGCAAATACTGCAAACGCATTTCAGGGGGTTTGTCGGTCCCTCTTCATCAGGGCTCATAGTGATTAAAGAGAAACTTATGAAAAAAACTGGACCAGGATAGAAGTTCATGGAGAAATTGCTGAGTATGTTTCAACGTTTGTTTAGGTTGGCGATCTTGTTGGACCTTGAATACTGAAGCCTTGAAACTTTCTCTGCCCAGGTCCAGTTTTTCTCTTTTGCTATAAGCACTGATGAAGAGCTACTGAAATGTAATATGTGATAGTTGCTGTGACCAATAAAGATTAACTGAATTTAAACTGGTCATACGTTGTATGATATTCGCCCAGTGGGTGGCACTTGTCTGCCAACTCGTCTGCCTGACATCTCTTGACTGAAAATCGGAGGAGCCAGGCTAAAAAATTGTCTAATTGCATCAAATGTCAAAATATAATAGGCACAGTGGGAGATGCATCCATCTGTGCTCCATAGCGTTGAGGAAGAGGAAGCTATCAGTGTATGGCCAACTTTAAAACAACCCTGGGGTGATCTTGTCTTTATAATTGTAGCGGTACCCCTGTAGGGACTGCTGGATATTGTGGTCCAGCCATCACCCTGCCCAGCCGGGCCTTCACTTCCTCAGACACACCAGAGCCAATGAACAGACCGCCAACTTTGTTTTGTATTTTATTGAGGGGATAAACTTGGATGGGGATGGGAATTTCTGAGATGCCTAAAAGAATTTAGCTTATTTAAATGGGACAAACTATGTACATTCCCTGTACATAGGAGTACAGTCTCCTCCTGCACAAACTTGCTTGAAGAAACCTCACAAACTTCCTCCTGCACAAAACTTGCCTCGGGCACAGCTAGCACATGGTTGGGCATAGCTCTGGTTCCAGCCAGGCCTTGTAGAATGCCTTTTGCAGGCTGGGACCGCGGGCCCCTGTAGTGTATAAAGAGTTCAGTGCTATTTCAGTGCTAGCTGCCCTTGATTGACTACTGCTCCCAGTCAGTCCACTTCAGGCCCTGCCAGCCCTCCTGGCCACAGCTGCCCAACTCCACTGCCCATGACACCACAGTCCTTGCTGGCTCTACACCCATTCTAGACTGTCTCTCTCCTAATCTGCTCCAGCGTGCCTCCCCAGCAGTCCTGGCTGTGTGTCACTTACCGACACCTGGTGGATCCCTCCTGGAAGACTTGCCCGGCAGTACATTCCACTGTTCTCCCTGCTCCTGGTCAGGACCCCCTTGTAGGTTATAAGAAAGGTCCCTTCCGCTCCTGAGCTCCAGACCCAAGATCACCCCCCCCCCCCAGACAGGGGAGCTCCCTCAAAGGCCACAACAGCTAGTACTCCATCTTCTAGTTCTTCCACCAGACAACTCCTTCTAGAACACTCCAGAAGCCTCTGGAAAGAAAGGGGAGGTTTCAGTGATGCTGCCTGCGAGTCACCAGCTGCTACCCTAGGCCACTCCCAGCCCACACAGATCAAAACAAACAGGCCTAGCTGCCAGCTAGGCCTGCCTAAATGTACCTTCATTACAAACACTAACTTCTAGGAACTACCTATGTAGAGGGTGCTACATAATGCTTTCTACTCATGGCCCAATTACCTATGATTTCTAGCAAGCTGGCTTTGTCCCAAAACCAAGATCTTTTTACATTATGGTTCAACACTCCACAAATACCCCATAGGCTTCTTCCTCTCCATGGAACCAGTCCCCCAAATGCACTTCTATTTGGTGCTCCATTAGGCACACTCTAATGTCATTATGTACAATGCAGGACCAGCAGGCCAAGGACGCCAAAGGCCCAGCCACAACCTACAGATTTGGAGAGAAGAGGAAAGCTACCGGGAGATTGAGAAATAAGGTAAGTGAAACCATTTTGTAATGGTACGCTAGGCAAAAGAGCATACAACCCTTGCAGTGTAGGACTTAGCTCTGCTTCTATGGCAACTTTGGGTTTTCCCTAGAGATCACCTTCCGGAAAAAAATCAAACTTAGAGGTGGAAACAACAAAGGAAATAATTTGGTAGATTATGGCGTGGGGTTGTTTTTCAGGGGTTGGGCTTGGCCCCTTAGTTCCAGTGAAGGGAACTCTTAAGGTGTCAGCATACCAAGACATTTTGGACAATTTCATGCTCCCAACTTTGTGGGAACAATTTGGGGATGGCCCCTTCCTGTTCCAACATGACTGCGCACCACTGCACAAAGCAAGGTCCATACAGATATGGATGAGCGAGTTTGGGATGGAGGTATTTGACCCAACCCGATAGAACACCTTTGGGATGAATTAGAGAGGAGACTGTGAGCCAGGCCTTCTCATCCAACATCAGTGCCTGACCTCACAAATGCTCTTCTGGAAGACTGGTCAACATTCCCATAGACACTCCTAAACCTTGTGGACAGCCTTCCCAGAAGAGTTGAAGCTGTTATAGCTGCAAAGGGTGGGCCAACCCAATATTGAACCCTACGGACTAAGCAGGTGTCCCAATACTTTTGGTAATATAGTGTATCTAGTAATAGAAGGTCCATCCATTGTGGTGAGCGTACATCCATGTGGGGTCACCTGGAAGTGGTCACATGTTTATCTGTTGCTAATGGCACCAGCACCCGTTCACCTACCTTTGGTTTTTTAAGCAACTATTATTTAAATGGGACTTATCGATACATTGAACATTAGCTGTATTTTCTGGTGTTGTTTATTTATTCATGTTGTGCACTTTTACATGTGCCAAACAGTTTAGTCATTTTGCTTTACGTTTTTGACAGCAAGGTCTATATATATATTTATGGGGTTCACGAATGAGGAGGTTAGACACATTTTGAAGACCACAGCAGCCATAATCAGTCATCTGTGTTCCCTTTTTTTATTTTTGTTTTTGTCAGTGGCATAGCGTTTCTATTGTTATTTGTATGTAATATGAACACCTACCTACTTTAAAGCGGAGTTCCACCCAAATGTGGAACTAAGTTCTGCTTTAAGACCTCCTGCCCAGCTCCTGATACTGAAACTGAGCTTTTGGGGGGGGGGGGGGTGCAGATACCCGATTTTGACGGGTACTTCCGCTTCGGTTGCCTTAGGCGATCGGAAGTGGAAGGTCTCCTTCCCCCTCTCTCCCAAAGTGTTCTGGGACACAGGACAGGTCCTAGAAGACTTTGGGACCAATCACACAGCGCCGCTCCGCTCGTCCATGCGCACTGCCACTAGCTATCACGGCCGGGTGCCCACACTAGGAATGACAGCGCCGTGGAGGGGAGGGGGAGAGATCCGAGGCTCCGTGCGGCCCCATCGCTGGACCGGGAGACAGGTAAGTGTCTGTTTATTAAAAGTCCGTGGCTACACTTTTTGTAGCTGCTGACTTTTAATAAACATAGAAAACGGTGGAACTCCGCTTTAACCAATTTGTATCCAGACAGGTAGGCCCTTGCACCATATGGTTGCGGGCAGTAGCGGTTGGAGCTAAATATTTCAGGAGGGGGTGGCAAACTAACGCCACGCAATCCTCCCCTGGGGGGAAGACGGACTGGAAGGCGTCGATCGCCACAAGCATCGCCCCCTGCAGGAGACGGACGGGAAGGCGCCGATCACTACAAGCACCCAGCTCCCTCTACCCCCCCCCCCATGGGAGATGGACAGCGAACGGGAAGGCGGCGATCACCGCAAGCACCCCCTAACCCCCCCCCCTCCCGGCGTTAGATGTACCAGAACGAGGCGGCGATCCACCGCACCCCCCCCCCCCCCCATGGGAGACTGACCCGAACTTAGGAAGATTTAGAAGTGTGTCCTGAGACCCGATTGGCCGGGGAGTCCTAAGACTCCCTGGGTCAATTGGGACTTAGGACCTGCTTCCTGATTGGCCGGGAGGAGAATCAGGTAGACAATAGCGAATAATAGTTTGCTATTGTCACACAACTGGGCCCACCCTTTTTTGAAGCCAATTAGAGCCTCAGGCTGTAATCACGTGCTTCAAAAAAAAAAAAAAAAAAGGAGGGATTGGGGGGGGGCGGTGCCTTGCGCCCCGTATGCACGGGCCGCCACTGGTTGTGGGTAGATCTAAAGGAGATTGTACTGTGTGTGACGAGCTTAGTAATTACCCTCACATTGGGAGATTTCCTCTAACTTCCCGTTGCGTCTCTGGGCCTGGAAGTAAATGAAAGTTTCCCAGACTTTCAGCAGAAGAAAGAACTGGCTAGGGCTTTAACCCTTCCCTGCTCTATCTGAAATAAAAATAAAAAAAAAGTTTTGGGTAAATCTACACTTTACTGCATCCAAACCATGAAAGTATCAGCCTGGTTCTGCAGTCCTTTGGGGCCCTGTGATGGTGTGGAGGAGAAGCCGTCATGGTGGCATCACATGTTTTCATTGTCAGAGCGCACCGCCTGCACAATGCCAAGAGGGACCGCCAGCCAGCCTACAAGGTCGTTCCGTCCTCAGCGCTGCCAACCGCCTCATGTGACCGCCGCTGTCTGAATTTTTCGATCAATATTTTTCTAACTGCTATCCAAGCCGTTCTTTCCACAATAAATATCAGCCATACAAGGTGCACTGCGGGCACACAGGAAATCTCGGCACGGGACGTGGGCATCCACCTGTGACAGCTCACTATTTCCCTGTAGCAGGATTCGTTTTTTATGATAAGCCTAAGCTTACACAGCTGGGGGGGCTGTATCTATCTGCCCACCTTAACCACTTCAATACCGGGCATTTTTACCCCCTTCCTGCCCAGACCGATTTTCGGCATTGTCACACTCTGAATGAGAATTGCGCGGTCATGCAACACTGTATCCAAACTTAACCACTTCAGCCCCGGAAGGATTTCCCACTGTAGGACCAGAGCACGTTTTGCGATTCGGCACTGCGTCGCTTTAACTGACAATTGCGCGGTCGTGCGACGATGTACCCAAACAAAATTTGCGTCCTTTTTTCCCCACAAATAGAGCTTTCCTTTGGTGGTATTTGATCACCTCTGCGTCATTTCTGATCGCCGCTATAAACAAAAAAAGGGCGACAATTTTGAAAAAAAAAAACAATATTTCTTACTTTTTGCTAAAATACAAATCCAAAAAAAATATATATAAAAAAACAATTTTCATCATTTTTGGCTGATTTATATTCTTCCTCATATTTTTGGTAAAAAAACTCGAAATCTGCGTTTATTGATGAGAATGAGAATTCATTTCTGGTGTTTTTACAATTTTTTTTATTTTGTTACTAATGGCGGTGATCTGCGATTTTTAGCGGTACTGCGATATTGCAGCGGACATGTCGGACATTTTTGACACTTTTTTGGGACCAATGACATTTATACAGCGATCAGAAATTTAAATATCCACTGATTACTGTATAAATGTCATTGGCAGTGAAAGGGTTAACCTGCAGGGGGAGATCTAGGGGGTAACTGTGTTCCCTAGGCGTGTTCTAACTGTATGGGGGCTGGGCTTCCAGGGGCACCAGAGATCTAACTGATGCCAGTGACAGGGGTCAGTAGATCTCTTACATGCCCACTGACAGAATGGGAAACCGCCGGGTCCCAGTTCTTTCCCTCTGGCAGCTCATTGCGGCTCGCCGGCGGACATCTGGTCCACCCGAGCCGTGGGCACACACCACCAGAGTGCGGCGGGCACGAGAGCGCGCCGACAGCGGCACGCTCTCACCCCCTAGCTGCGCGTCCGCGAATTGATGCTTATTTGCGGCGATTCGCAGAATGCGGCCACATTGCTGCAGTAAAAATACAGTGTGCGGTCGGGAAGTGGTTAATTTTTCTCATTTTGTTCACCATAGGTGTGCGCAGCCTATAGCATTAGGGTGTGCACCCCAAAACCCAAACACACAGCCACCTGCTATAACAGGGAGGAGGCTCTGCTGGTGGGAAGCAGTTGATTGGTAGCATACTGGTGTAATGTGTTCCTAAATTTGAACCTAGCCTTTAATTTAATGGGGGGGGCATTTACATTGGCCATTGGCATTCTCAACCACCCACCTGGTGCCCCCCCTTGATAAAGCTAATGCACATGGGGTGATTAGGGTGTGCCCAGGGACACCGACCACACCCTGTGCGCACGCCTATGTTGTTCACACAGATAGAGCTTTCTTTTTTATGTTTTTGCTTCATTTCTGTTATAAAATTCTGCAAATACTTCATAAATTTAGGCAAAAATGTATTCTGCTCCATTTCTTTGGTGAAAATAACCCAAATCGGTGTATATTATTCAGTCTGTAGGAAAGTTATAGAGCCCACACACTATAGGATATATCTGAAAATCGATCAGCCCTGATGTACTGACGGCCGATCTCATTTCTTGGGGCCCTAAAATGTCAGGACAGTACAGATATCCCCTACATCAGTGGTTCTCAACCCTGTCCTCAAGGACCCCAACAGGCCATGTTTGCAGGTTTTCCTTTATCTTGCACAGGTGCTTTAACCACTACAGATCCGCACTAAATGGCTACAGCGCAGATTTGAAATGACTGAAGGGCGTCCATGGACGTCCTCCCCGCGTGCACGCTCCCCGCGTGCACTCGCAGCCGCCATGCTCTCACGCCCGTCGCACTGGATGTCCGCCCATGACCCGCGATCGCATAATAGGAAGGCAGAACGGGAAACCGCAAATGTAAACACGGCGGTTCCCCGTTCTGTGAAGGGGGACATAATAGTGATCTACTGTTCCCTGTCATCGGGATCAGTTAGATCTGCCATGCCCCTGCCAGCCCCCCACACAGTTAGAACACAGTGAGGGAACACAGTTAACCCCTTGATCGCCCCCTTAGTGTTAACCCCTTCCCTGCCAGTGACATTTACACAGTAATCAGTGGATATTTAAATTTCTGATCGACGTATAAATGTCTCTGATCCCAAAAAGAGTGTCAAAAGTGTCCGCCGCAATATCGCAGTCCCACTAAAAATCGCAGATCGCCGCCATTACTAGTAAAAAAAATAAAAATAATAAAAATGCCATAAATCTATTCCCACAGTTTGTAGGCGCTATAATCTTTGCACAAACCAATCAATATACGCTGATTGCGATTTTTTTTTATTACTAAAAATATGTAGAAGAATATATATCGGCCTAAACTGATGAATAATTTTTTTTTTTTTTTACGTATATATATATTTTTTGTTGGATATTTATTTAAGTAAAAAATATTGTTTTTTTTTTTCAAAATTGTCGCTCTTTTTTGTTTATTGCGCAAAAAATAAAAACCGCAGAGGTGATAAAAAGAAATCTCTATTTGTGGGAAAAAAAGGACGTAAGTTTTGTTTGGGTACAACGTCGCACGACCGCGCAATTGTCAGTTAAAGCGGCGCAGTGACGTATTGCAAAAAAGTGCTCTGGTCAGGAAGGGGGGTAAATCCTCCCGGGGCTGAAGTGGTTAAATCAGGGTCAATGGCTTGGTATTTTGGACAGCTCTTTTATCTAAGAGAAATTCCCAAAACATGTCGGGGGTACTTGAGGACTGAGGTTGAGTACCACTGCCCTAAATGACCCCTTTTTTTGGAAAGTAGACAGCCCAGGGTATTTAGTAAGAGGCATGGCGAGTTTTTTGAAGTTGTCATTTTTTTGTCACAATTCGGGAAACAAAGAAATTAAGAAAGAAAAATGTCACTATTTTTATTTTTTTTTACATCCTGTCACCAGTGCAGTGCAGCGGCATCATATAACTGGTGTGGCAGTGATCATGGGTACTGACTGGCGACAGTATGACAAAAAAAAATGATCATTATTTAACCACTTCAGCCCCGGAAGGATTTCCCCCTTTAGGACCGGAGCCCTTTTTGCAATTCGGCACTGCGTCACTTTAACTGACAATTGCGCGGGCGTGTGACGTTGTGCCCAAACAAAATTTGCGTCCTTTTTTTCCCACAAATAGAGCTTTCTCTAGGTGGTATTTGATCCCCTCTGCGTCATTTCTGATCACCGCTATAAAAAAAAAAGAGTGACAATTTTGCAAAAAAAAAACAATTTTTCTTACTTTTTGCTAAAATACAAATCCAAAAAAAAAATAAAAAAAACTTTTTTTCATCGGTTTTGGCCGATTTAAATTCTTCCTCATATTTTTGGTAAAAAAAAAGTCACAATCGGCGTTTATTGCTTGGTTTGCACAAAAGTTGCCACGTTTACGGATGATGAGAATTCATTTCTGGGGTTTTTATTTATTTATTTATTTTTTACTAGTAATGGTGGCGATCTGCATTTTTTAGCGGAACTGAGATATTGCGGCGGACATGTCGGACCATTTTGACACTTTTTTGGGACCATTGGCATTTATACAACGATCAGTGCCATGAAAATGCGCTGATTACTGTGTAAATGCCATTGGAAGTGGTAAACCTGGAGGGGGCGCTCTAAGGGTTAACTGTGTTCCCTCACTGTGTTCTAACTGTATGAGGGCTGGCAGGGGGAGCGGAGTGATCGTGGCTCCCATATACAGGAAGCCTGTGATCACAGCCCTTCCCCCTCTGTCAAAACGGAGATCCGTGTTTACATACACAAACCTCCATTCTGTCGCTCCGGGGGGGGGGGGTGATCGCGGGGAGCTGGCGGCGATCGAGTCCGCCCTACCCGCCCCCTGGCTCCCCTGGAACATCGCGACCGCCATCAAGCGACGACGTTTCGCAATAACGAACCACTTTGCCGCCGTCAAACTGCAGCCGGCGGTCGGCAAGTGGTTAATTATTAATACAATTATTATTATTATTTTTTTTTTATTACATTTTCTTCTTTTTGTTTTTTTTTTAAGATTTTTTATTCAACACACTGTGACCAGAGCAATATAATGTTACCGTAGTTATCATAGTAAATTGTACTAATCTGGGGAAGTGATGAGGATTTTGTTTATAGAAGTGCATTACATTGCTATAAGCAAGCGTATTACTGAATGAAACGGAATCATTCAGCGCAAAGCAAAAGACCAGGTAAACCACTTGCAGGCCGCAACGTATATTTATGTATTGCAGTCGGCGAGTGGTTAAAAGGAATCTCTTGGGGGCCCCCAGGCAGAGCCGTCTTTAATATTGATTGGACCCTGGGCAAACATTTTCTTGGGCCCTCCCAACTTATCAACTATTTGCAGGCAGCGGGGGCTCAAGGGGCAGCTGCTTTGGGCCCCACAACAATGACTGGGCCCGGGGCAGATGCCCCTTTTGCCCTGCGTTAAAGACGGGCCTGCCTCCAAGTCACCAGTTTCCACATTGGAAGATTTCCCCTCTTTTACTTTTCTGGGGACAACCCAAAACTTGGGATTTACTTTTACTTTCACTCTCAGTGAAACGGGACAAATAGGGAGGATGAATCTCCCTAACGGGGACACAGACAGCAATTAAAACTGACAGGGGTTCTAATCCATGGCCACTCCGTCCAAAACTAAAATAAAAAGTTTTGCCTTTAGTTATACTTGAAAGTCTTTCTGTATGTGGAGGGTACAGCTCTGTTATTCCAGGTTCCGGGGCACCCTCTTGTGGCTTTAAGTTATAATGTAGTAAGTAAGGGATATGCAATTAGCGGACCTCCAGCTGTTGCAGAACTACAAGTCCCATCATGCCTCTGCCTCTGGGTGTCATGCTTGTGGCTGTCAGAGTCTTGCTATGCCTCATGGGACTTGTAGTTCTGCAACAGCTGGAGGTTCGCTAATTGCATATCCCTGCTATAGTTTAAGACAATGAGTGCAACAAAACAAACATTTCCCAGTAAACTGTTAAAATTCTTACCCCAGCACTTGCAGTTTACAACTTTCATTGCCGATGACTCCTGTTCTCTCAGTTCCGCTTCCCTGATTTACTTAACCACGTCCAGTCTGAGCCAATTCTCCCATTTCTCTAATACTGTACGTGGAAAAAAAACAGTGTATAATTTCTGAAAGCAAAGGCCCTGGAGAATAAAATGATTGTTGCTGCAATTTTTATGTCCGACGCAATATTTTCCCAGCGTTTATCAAATGTAGATTTTCAGGGGGAAAAAAAATAGACTTTAATGGGCTGTAGTGCGCACAAACACAATACAATACAGATTTTTTATTTATTTTTTTTGTAAAATATAAAAGATGATGTTACACCGAGTAAATAGATACCAAACAGGTCACGCTTTAACCACTTCCCGCCCGCAGTGTAGTGCAGGCCAGTGGCTGGTGTAGGCAAAGCGACGTCCCCAGACATCGCTGCCTTCTTCTGGGTTTAGGGTGCCCTCTGTGGTTGTACACAGCAAGTCCTGGCCAATGAGTCACGGCCGAGACCTGGTGATCGGCTATATCCAATCACAGCCCAGAGCTCTGTGTTGATGAACAACACAGAGCTCTGTACAGAGAGAAGAGCAATCTGTCAGTTTCTCATATGAATCTGGGAGATCTATTAGTGAAGGCAGCACACTTGGTCACCATAGATGTTAAGACCTATGTACCATAGGTACTGCCATAGATGCGGGACCTATGTACGCCTGCACCTGAGCATGGGGGGGGGGGGCACTTTAAAATGTTTCAACTTGTTTATTTATTTTATTTACATTTTTTTTACACGGTATCTTTAACCACTTCAGCCCCAGAAAGATTTACCCCCTTCCTGACCAGAGCACTTTTTGCGATTCGGCACTGCGTTGCTTTAACTGAAAATTGCGCAGTCGTCCGACGTTGTACCCAAATAAAATTGGTGTCCTTTTTTCCCACAAACAGGGGGTTTTTTTGGTGGTATTTGATCACGGTTTTTATTTTTTGCGCTATAAACAAAACAGAGAGCGACAATTTTGAAAAAAAAAAAACAATATTTCTTAGTTTTTGCTATAATAAATATCCAAAAAAAAAAAAAAATATATATATATATATATATATATATATATATATAAAACAAATCTAATTATCAGTTTTGGCCGATTAATATTCTTCCTCATATTTTTGGTAAAAAAAAAAAAACGCAATAAGCGTATATTGATTGGTTTGCGCAAAAGTTACAGCGTTTTCAAACGATGAGAATTGATTTACGGCGTTTTTATCTATTTTTATTTTTTTACTAGTAATGGCTGCGATCTGCGATTTTTAGTGGTACTGCGATATTGCGGTGGACATGTTGGACACTTTTGACACTTTTTTGGGACCGTTGGCATTCATACAGCGATCAGTGCTATGAAAATGCACTGATTGCTGTATAAATGTCACTGGCAGGGAAGGGGTTAACACTAAGGAGGCACTCAAAGGGTTAACTGTGTTTCCTGGGATGTGTTACTAACTGTGTGGGGGCTGGGCTGAGTGGGGGAGGAGAGTGATCGCGGCTCCCATATACAGGAAGCCTGTGATCACAGCCCTTCCCCTCTGTCAGAACGGAGATCTGTGTGTTTACTCACACGGATCCCCGTTCTGTCACTGTGGGGGAGCGATCGAGGGTAGCCGGCAAACATCGAGTCCGCCCTACCCGCTCCATGGCTCCCCCTCACACAGTAGGCGCGCGAGCGCACCTCCGGCGGCACGCACACACTCACAATCCACAATCTCGCGATATTGAGCCATGTTGCCGCCGGCGGGCGGTCGGCTACTGGTTAAACAAATCCATTGTGATAGCATGGGCTGCGACAGGTCCTCTTTCTCAATCAGCTGGAGCTAAGGGCAGCAGGGCCGGATTAACATAGGGGCTATTGGAGCTGCAGCTCCAGGCCCCTTCCTTAAGATAGGCCCAGCCCAGTGGTGTGAGAGAGTCACTAAAGCTGCCCAGCCCTGCCCTGTGGGCATTGTACACATAATTGATATGTAAATTTTTCTCTCACCCCTCTCTCTCTCACCCCCCTCCCTGTCTCTCTCACCCCCATCCTCCTCTATTTCTCACCCCCTCTCTATATAATTTAATTTGTTTCAATATTTAATTTGTTTTGACAAAAATTATTTGCACTTTCATTGTATTTATTTCCATAGAAAGGACCAACAAAATCCACAGCACCAGGCCCACAATGCTCTTAATCCGGCCCTGAAGGGCAGGGGAGACATTAGGGGTCTAATAGCCCCCTTGTGATAGCAATTCAATTAAATATTTAAAAAAGTGCTAAAAAAAATCTAACACTCTAATAAAATAAATAAAATGCCAAAAAAATTTAAGCGTAACTCCACTTTTGCTGAAAAAAAAAACATTCCCCTCTGGGTGATCTCTGTATATTGCAAGGATTTTAACAAACTTTGTTGAAGATTCTCCTACCTTTTGTTCTGAAGATATCCCTGTGTGTTTCTCTGCGTCCACATGGGAAAGTGAATCTAATGGGAGTGGTTTCATAATTATCAGCTGCTGCACCTGCAGGGCTCTAATGAGGAAATCTACTGGGCCTGCATCCCTTTGGACGTGATTTCCTATTGGGAGTATCTCACCAAAAATGAAGTTTTTGTTGCAGGGGGATGCATGAAATCTGACTTGTATCTTAGGCAGACTTCTGGGAAAATCGGAGAGCCAATCACACAAGCAGGGAATGTTTCTGTGGTTTTTTTTTTTCAGAAAATCACAGATCTGCAGAATTGAAAAGGAAAGGTCGTTTTCAATAGCATTCAATTACCCTATGAGTTCTGTCACAATTATATGCGCTATATTATTTTTTCTTTATTTGCTATTTATTTTCACACGAAAGTGGAGTTACCCTTTAAAGTACTTCTATTGTCCCACACACACATACGCACACGCAGAACGCACACATGTATGAAAACTATTGTGTTCAATATTGTATCTCCATGCATGCCAGAGTGAGAACAATAATTCTAGGACCAACATTTGTGATTTACGCTAAACCGATAAGCTATAAAGCAGGGATATGCAATTAGCGGACCTCCAACTGTTGCAAAACTACAAGTCCCATCATGCCTCTGCCTCTGGGTTTCATGCTTGTGGCTGTCAGAGTCTTGCTATGCATTATGGGATTTGTAGTTCTGCAACATCTGGAGGTCCGCTAATTGCATATCCCTGCCATAAAGGCATGGAAAGTGCCACCTAGTGATCATGCTGGGCACTGCAAGTTATCACCTTGTCACAGGGCACACGGTTTTGAGGCTTGGCATGTTTGGTATCTTTTTACTCGAAGCCTCGTCATTTATTTTGTACAGATTTTATTTTTTTTCCTTAAATATAAGTTGCACAAATATCATGGGATTTAAAAAATTGCAACTGCTGCCATTTTATTCTGCAAGGCTTCTTCATGCAACAAATATATAATGTTCTGGCGGTTTTAGGATTTTTTTTTTCCTTTTTTGTAGCTGATTTTAATGCGAAATTTCAGAACAAATTACAAGTTATTTAACTTCTGCGGCATGTAAACTGAGCTGTGCATGCATAGCTCAACTGATCCCCTGTGGGCGGGGATGACTGACCCCTGTGCATGTGCAGTGGTTATGTCATCCCGTGCCGGCCAATGAAGATTCCCAAAAAACCGGCACCCGGGGAGAAGATGCCGGGGCCAGCGAGAGACCCTTCACAGACTTCCCACCATTAGAGAGGAGGTGAGTACCGTGCCTTCACTTCTGCTTTAACAGGTGTGGGGAAAAATGTAAAAATTGCTCCGCAGGGGAAGTAGTTAAGCTTGGTTTTTTTAAGACCCATTTGCACCACAATGCTAGTGTGCATGAGGATGCAAACTTATCCACTGAAGTCAATGGGGCCACACTGGCTATGGTGGTTGCGGCATGGCAGTTCAATATAAAATCCCTATTTACTTATGCATAGGTGTGCGAAGCCAATTGCATTAGGGTGTGCACCACAAGAGATAGGTACCGGTAGTTTATATTTATAATTTAGTTTTTTTTATTGTTTTTTACACTATTATATTTTATTATATTTTTCAATTTTTTAGGAGCCCTGCTGGGGGGGGGGGGGGGCTTTAGTGAAATATCAGAGGTCTAAACAGACCCCTGATGTCTCACTTTCGAGACAGAGAAAGGGACTGAGGACAGAGATTCCCCATTCTCTTTTTCCAGGCAGCAGGGGGAATCCGCACAGTACAAGGTGATTAGGGTGTGCCCAGGCACACCTGCCACCCTATGTGCGCACGCTTATGGCCTTATTATGGTAATGGACCCCAATAGCAGCTTCACCCAGCATCTGTTCATTTCCACGGGGTGTCTCCATTGGGGGTTAGGAGTAAAAAGTCAGAACAACAGGAAGCCTTTTTTCCTCTCCTTTACATATTTACACCCATTTAGTAATCCTATGATGACAGCACATTCCTTGAGCTGCAAACAGTAAACGGAGCAATAACAAGCAGAGAGCCAAGGAGGAGCCAGTAAAGACCTCCCAATGGGCGATGTAATAACCGTATTTGACCACGGGATGGAACCAGAGAGTAAAATGATTTCCTAATGGGCGATGTTATATTTAAATGTTGTTATGTTGTATTTATTTACCCATATTTAAAGTGGTAGTAAAAGCAGAAATTAAAAAAAAAAACTCCCCCCTGCAAGTCAATGGCATAATGTGCTAGTATGCATTGCATACTAACCTAGCACATTATGAAAGACGTACCTTAAAACGGATCCCTCCAGTGGCGCACTGTCACCGCTGACAGGGCTTCCCACTTCACCTGGCCTTCCTTCTGGGTTTGTGGGTTGAATGGCCGAGCTGAGATCATGTCACTCCCGTGCATGGGAGTCACAATTGTGGCGTGGCGCTCGGAATGGACGGCATACTTGGTTGCAGAAATTATGAATATCTCCCAAACGGTGCACGCTTAGGGGATATTCCTTGTACCTACAGGGCATAAGGCTACCTGAAGGTACAAATCACCAAGTGGTGTTTACTTCCCCTTCAGAGTATGGAGCCAGAGAGTAGAATGATTTCCCAAAGAGCGATGTTATACCCCGATGCCACCACAGGAGGGCGGCAGATAGAAGAATGATTTCCCAATGGGCAATGTTATACTGATACTCCACTACAGGATGGCGTCAGAGAGCACAATGCTTTCCCATTTTCCAACATCCCTGCACAGATTGGTAGATCTTCACACCAACTGTGCCCATTATGAGGGGTTCCCACCATTCCTGTAACGAGTTTCCGGTTCTGTACACCTGCTGTGCCCATTATGAGGGGTTTTCACCATCCCTGTGCTAAGTTCCTGGGTCTGTACACCTGCTGTGCCCATTATGAGGGGTTTTCACCATTCCTATACTGAGTTTGTAGGTCTGCACACCTGCTTTTCCCATTATGAGGGGTTCCCACCATCCCCGTGCTGAGTTCCCGGGTCTGTACACTCGTTGTGCCCATTATGAGGGGTTCCCACCATCCCTGTGCTGAGTTCCCGGGTCTGAACACCTGCTGTGCCCATTATGAGGGGTTTCCGCCACCCCTGTGCTGAGTTCCTCGGTCTGTACCCCTGCTGTGCCCATTATGAGGGGTTCTCACCATCCCTGTGCTGAATTCCTGGGTCTGTACAGCTGCTGTGCCCATTATGAGAGTTTCTCACCATCATTGTGCTGCGTTCCAGGGTCTGTACACCTATTGTGTCTATTATGAGGGTTTTTAACCATCCCTGCACAGAGTTTGTAGGTCTGCATGCCTGCCTTTCCCATTATAAGGGGTTCCCACCATCCCTGTGCTGGGTTAGGAGAAAAAAAGTCAGAACCACAGGAAGCCTTTTTTCTCTCCTTTACATATTTACACCCATTTAGTAATCCTATGATGACAGCACATTCCTTGAGCTGCAGACAGTAAATGGAGCAATAACAAGCAGAGAGCCAAGGAGGAGGCCGTACCTTTAGGGGAGTTTGCCAGTCATGATCTCCCAATGGGCGATGTAATAACCGTATTTGACCACGGGATGGAACCAGAGAGCAGAATGATTTCCTAATGGGCGATGTTATATTTAAATGTTGTTATGTTGTATTTATTTACCCATATTTAAAGTTGTAGTAAAAGTAGAAAATGAAAAAAAAAAAAAACGTCCTTCTGGGTTTGTGGGCTCCGGCCATTTGAATGGCCGAGCTAAGATCATGTCATTCCCATGCATGTGCATGGGAGTCACAATTGTGGCGTGGCGCTCGGAATGGACGGCATACTCGGTTGCAGAAATTATGAATATCTCCCAAACGGTGCACGTTTAGGGGATATTCCTTGTACCTACAGGGTATAAGGCTACCTGAAGGTACAAATCACCAAGTGGTGTTTACTTCCCCTTCAGAGTATGGAGCCAGAGAGTAGAATGATTTCCCAAAGAGCGATGTTATACCCCTATGCCACCACAGGAGGGCGGCAGATAGAAGAATGATTTCACAATGGGCAACGTATTACCCTTAATTGTCCACAGGACGCGCCAGAGAACAGAATGATTTCCAAATGGGCGATATTATACCCATACTCCACCACAGGATGGTGTCAGAGAGCAGAATGCTTTCCCATTTTCCAACATCCCTGCACAGATTTGTAGGTCTTCACACCTACTGTGCCCATTATGAGGGGTTCCCACCACTCCTGTAATGAGTTTCCGGTCCTGTACACCTGCTGTGCCCATTATGAGGGGTTTTCACCATCCCTGTGCTGAGTTCCTGGGTCTGCACATCTGCTTTTCCCATTATGAGGGATTCCCACCATCACCTGTGCTGAGTTCCTGGGTCTGTATACCTGCTGTGCCCATTATGAGGGGTTCTCACCATTCCTGTGCTGAGTTCCTGGGTCTGTACACCTGCTGTGCCCATTATGAGGGGTTCCCACTATCCCTGTGCTGAGTTCCCGGGTCTGTACACCTGCTGTGCCCATTATGAAGGGTTCCCACCATCCCTGTGCTGAGTTCCCGGGTCTGTACACCTGCTGTGCCCATTATGAGAGGTTCCCGTCATCCTTGAGCTGAGTTCTTGGGTCTATACACCTCCAGTGCCCATTATGAGGGTTTTTCACCATCCCTGTGCTGAGTTCCTGGGTCTATACACTTGCTGTGCCCATTATGTGGGGTTCTCACCATCCCCGTGCTGAGTTCCTGGGTCTGTACACCTCCTGTGCCCATTATGAGGGGTTCTCACCATCCCCGTGCTGTGTTCCCAGGTCTGTACACCTGCTATGCCCATTATGAGGGGTTCTCACCATCCATGTGCTGAGTTCCTGCGTCTGCACACCTGCTTTTCCCATTATGAGGGGTTCCCACCATCCCTGTGCTGAGTTCCCGGGTCTGTACACATCCATTGCCCATTATGAGGAGTTTTCACCATCCCTGTGCTGAATTCCCGGGTCTGTACACCTCCTGTGTCCATTATGAGGGGTTCCCACCATCCCTGTGCTGAGTTCCTGGGTCTGTACACCTGCTGTGCCCATTATGAGGGGTTCCCACTATCCCTGTGCTGAGTTCCCGGGTCTGTACACCTACTGTGCCCATTATGAAGGGTTCCCACCATCCCTGTGCTGAGTTCCCAGGTCTGTACAGCTGCTGTGCCCATTATGAGAGGTTCCCGTCATCCTTGAGCTGAGTTCTTGGGTCTATACACCTCCATTGCCCATTATGAGGGTTTTTCACCATCCCTGTGCTGAGTTCCTGGGTCTATACACTTGCTGTGCCCATTATGAGGGGTTCTCACCATCCCCATGCTGAGTTCCTGGGTCTGTACACCTCCTGTGCCCATTATGAGGGGTTCTCACCATCCCCGTGCTGTGTTCCCAGGTCTGTACACCTGCTATGCCCATTATGAGGAGTTCCCACCATCCCTGTGCTGAGTTCCTGGGTCTGTACACCTCCTGTGTCCATTATGAGGGATTCTCACCATCCCTGTGCTGAGTTCCTGCGTCTGCACACCTGCTTTTCCCATTATGAGGGGTTCCCACCATCCCTGTGCTGAGTTCCCGGGTCTGTACACATCCATTGCCCATTATAAGGAGTTTTCACCATCCCTGTGCTGAATTCCCGGGTCTGTACACCTCCTGTGTCCATTATGAGGGGTTCCCACCATCCCTGTACTGAGTTCCTGGGTCTGCACACCTGCCGTGCCCATTATGAGAGGTTTCCACCATCCCTGTGCTGAATTCCTGGGTCTGTACACCCGCTGTGCCCATTATGAGGGGTTCCCACCATCCCTGTGCTGAGTTCCTGGGTCTGTACACCCGCTGTGCCCATTATGAGAGCTTCCCACCCTCACTGTGCTGAGTTCCGGGGTTTTTACACCTGCTGTACCCAATATGAGGGGTTCCCACCACCCCTGTGCTGAGTTCCCGGGTCTGTACACCTGCTGTGCCCATTATGAGGGGTTCTCACCATCCCTGTGCTGAGTTCCTGGGTCTCTACACCTGCTGTGCCCATTATGAGGGGTTCTCACCATCCCTGTGCTGAGTTCCTGGGTCTCTACACCTGCTGTGCCTATTATGAGGAGTTCCCACCATCCCTGTGCTGAGTTCCTGGGTCTGTACACATGCTGTGCCCATTATGAGAGGTTCTCCCTATCACTGTGCTGAGTTCCAGGGTTTGTACCCCTGCTGTGCGCATTATGAGGGTTTTTAACCATCCCTGCACAGAGTTCGTAGGTCTGCACACCTTCTTTTCTCATTATGAGAGGTTCCCACCATCGCTGTCCTAAGTTCCTGGGTTTGTACACCTGCTATGCCCATTATGAGGGGTTCCCACCACCCCTGTGCTGAGTTCCCGGGTCTGTACACCTGCTGTGCTCATTATGAGGGGTTCCCACCATCCCTGTGCTGAGTTCCCGGGTCTGTACACATCCATTGCCCATTATGAGGAGTTTTCACCATCCCTGTGCTGAATTCCCGGGTCTGTACACCCTACCACCCTTGGGAAGTATTACCCGTGTCATCCACATGTCTGGGCCCTTGAGTCGTGTCCCTATCACCCTTGGGGAGTATTACCCGTGTCGTCCACATGTCTGGGTCCTTGAGTCGTGTCCCTACCACCCTTGGGGAGTATTACCTGTGTCCTCCACATGTCTGGGCCCTTAAGTCGTGTCCCTACC
>BLSH010324927.1:820652-830824 GCA_018402905.1 Glandirana rugosa | reverse complement strand
GGCCCTTGAGTCGTGTCCCCACCACCCTTGGGGAGTATAACCCATGTCATCCACATTTTTGGGGCCTTGAGTCGTGTCACTCCCACCCTTGGAGAGTATTACCCGTGTCGCCCACATGTCTGGGTTTTTTACACCTACTGTACCCAATATGAGGGGTTCCCACCACCCCTGTGCTGAGTTCCCGGGTCTGTACACCCGCTGTGCCCATTATGAGAGGTTCCCACCCTCACTGTGCTGAGTTCCGGGGTTTTTACACCTACTGTACCCAATATGAGGGGTTCCCACCACCCCTGTGCTGAGTTCCCGGGTCTGTACACCCGCTGTGCCCATTATGAGAGGTTCCCACCCTCACTGTGCTGAGTTCCGGGGTTTTTACACCTACTGTACCCAATATGAGGGGTTCCCACCACCCCTGTGCTGAGTTCCCGGGTCTGTACACCTGCTGTGCCCATTATGAGGGGTTCTCACCATCCCTGTGCTGAGTTCCTGGGTCTCTACACCTGCTGTGCCTATTATGAGGAGTTCCCACCATCCCTGTGCTGAGTTCCTGGGTCTGTACACATGCTGTGCCCATTATGAGAGGTTCTCCCTATCACTGTGCTGAGTTCCAGGGTTTGTACCCCTGCTGTGCACATTATGAGGGTTTTTAACCATCCCTGCACAGAGTTCGTAGGTCTGCACACCTTCTTTTCTCATTATGAGAGGTTCCCACCATCACTGTCCTAAGTTCCTGGGTTTGTACACCTGCTATGCCCATTATGAGGGGTTCCCACCACCCCTGTGCTGAGTTCCCGGGTCTGTACACCTGCTGTGCTCATTATGAGGGGTTCCCACCACCCCTGTGCTGAGTCCCCAGGTCTGTACACCTGCTGTGCCCATTATGAGGGGTTCCCACCATCCCTGTGCTGAGTTCCTGGGTCTGTACACCTGCTGTGCCCATTATGAGAGGTTCCCCCAATCCCTGTGCTGAGTTCCTGGGTCTGTACACCCGCTATGCCCATTATGAGGGTTTTTAAACATCCCTGCACAGAGTTTGTAGGTCTGCACATCTGCTTTTCCCATTATGAGGGGTTCCCACCACCCCTGTGCTGAGTTCCTGGGTCTGTACTCCTGCTGTGCCCATTATGAGGGCTTCCCACCATCCCTGTGCTGAGTTCCTGGGTATATACAGCTGTTGTGCCCATTATGAGGGGTTCCCACCATCCCTGTGTTGGTTTCCTGGGTTTGCACACCTCCTGTGCCTATAATGAGGTCCTTTCATCATCCCTGTGCTAAGTTCCTAGGTCCTGCTGGATTGTTATTTCACATTATAGAGAATGTAACAAAAGGAGCTGGAAGAACCCAAGGAGAGTGAGATCACCCAAATATTTCTCACTGCTGAAGTGTTTAAGAAATATTAGAAACCAGGAACTGACTTGGTCCACCAGACTCCATCTACAACTAAAATGGTGAGCATACGTCTTCCTGTGCACGGCATTCCCAGATTGAAATAGCTGAGGAAGTGATGGGGATACACACGGTCAATCATTAAATCCATCTCTATTGATGATGACCTTTTTTGATTCTATTAGACATCTTGATTGTGGTTGGATGGACATACCAGATGGGATATTCCTCTGTGGTCATGAGGGTAACTTCTTGTTGGTTTCCATGTTTATAATTCAAATAAAAAATGAGAACAGTGTGCTTGATAGGTAGGTTCTTGTTGAGCAGGGTTTCTCAACCAAGGTTCCTCCAGAGGTTGCTAGGGATTCCTTGTGCAATGAGCAATTCCTGCCCCTTAGATAAATTCCCACTGACCCCATTGATCTTTTTAGCTATCTGTAAGGGGTAATGTTTCACAACGACCACAAGGGTAAGGAGCATTCTTCCCACTGACCATCACACTAACGTGGGGGTCAGCAACCAGTATATCGCGATCTACCAGTAGATCTCAGACAGGTGACTGGTAGATCACAGTCTGAGCTCCCCCTGCCAGCACATATTTTTGCCCCCCACTCCCCCTTTAAGCTGAAATCCTCCCTCTCTGCAAATCCCCTCGGCACAAATCACCCCCCCCCCAAAAAAAAACGACCCCTACTAGCATAGAACCTCTACTACTCAAATGCCCCCTCCAAGCACAAATCCTTTACCCCCACTTCAAATACCCCTCCTACTCCTAACACAAATTCTCCCCCCTCCTGGAACAAATCCCCCACCCACCCCCCCATCTAGCACCCCCCCCCCCCCCGAGTTTTCTCTCCTAGCATAAATACCCCCAAATCATCCCTACTAGCATGAATTCCCCCCCTCCCAAAAAAAAAAATCCCCTCCTAGCACAAATTCCCCTCCTAGCACAAATCCTCTTCCCCCATGCAACTAAGGGCTAATTCACAAGTGCAGCAGGCACTGCTGTTCCCCCGAAAAGTGATTCAAGTGTGTTTGGTGATATGTTTCCTCCTCACCGCCTGATTTAAACACATGATTGTCATGCAATGCATGCAATTGCGAAATGATAGTATGGCAATTAGACGTTTAAATCGGGTGAGGAGGCAGCACTGTGCCCGGTGATCTTTGACTTCTCCCATGTTGTTCAGGTAGATCTCCACTTCTTTAAGGTTGCCTACCCCTGCACTAACGTATCATGAGTTGTAGATAAATTACATTTCGGTAGGGGTTCCCTGAGACCAGAAAGTTATTTCGAGGGTTCCTCTGTGTTGAAAAGGTTGAGAAAGGTTGTTGTTGAGAATGAGGTCTACCTCTGTGATCTGATGGCGAATGTTTTTTTTATTATGTTTTTAGATTGTGAATAGACATACACATCCTGGGGCTTCCTTTGTGGGCTTCCAACCTTGGACACCTGTGGTCACACACGGGCGACACCAAGGATTTTAAATACGTTGGCTGGGACAGCCTATGATGGTACCAAGTAAGGGTATGATATACCTTTGGTGGTGGTTATTGTTTCCACCCCCAAAGGAGTCACTGGTCCTCTGTTCTCAGTCTCTATAACTCTCCAAGCTGCACCACCAGTGATGAAGGGTGGATATTTATGAAAACAATGCACAACAATTCAACAATCAAATCATGGAAAATTGTAATAAAAATGCAAGTACCATATTTGAAACAGTTTCAAAATAACTTATACACTTGGTAATAAACAAGCAGACCAGTGACTGACCCCTTAACCCTACACTATGGGAGCTCCTGTCTAGGGAGCGATGCTAGGACAATCGTCTGGCAGTCCTGAGCAAACCCTCCACTACTGGCTTAGTGTGTTGGGGCCCAAACCTGACGTTGGAGCGCTCAAAATTAAGTCCCTCTGAACTGGGTGTAGGTGTCTAAATGGTGTCCCAAGTAAGCATGTATAGACATGTACGATTTGTTTCGTTCAGAATCGAAATTCAGTTGAATTTTCCAGTATTCAGAAGTTCAGGATGTATCCGAATTACAGTAGTAACAAATTTCATCGAATCCAAAATTACGAATTTCAAATTCTAATCAAATTTGAATTGGATTAGAAAACGAATCTGAATTGGAATGGATTAGATTAGAACAGAGAATAAAAGAAAAGAAAGGAATAAAATAAAATAGACAAAAAAACCCCAATAGAATAGAATAAAATAAAATAGAATATAACCATCTTCCGAAATTTGGATTTGAATGGAGTAGATTGGAAAAAGATAGAATAGAAAAATACTTTGCAAATGCAAAAAGAATTGACACAAATCGCACTGCAAAGAATCACATGCGATTAGAAAAGGACTGCGGTGTGATTCTTGTCCGAATCGCATGTGATTTCCCCCACCGCTCCTGTGTGTGTATAGAAAGGGAAAGGAGCCATCTAGTGGGCAGTTTCAAAAATATTAGAACTCACAGTACATATTTGGCCACATGCAAAATAATCTACATAGGGGTCGCAGTCTGCCAATAATAGCAAATCAGGGCCGCTGGAGGAGCTCACAGGAATGGAGGAGAAGTTTCAGGACCCCATGGGTATAGGCGTGCGCAGGGGGTGTGCCTGGGCACACCCTAATCACCCAGTGAGGCGCAGATTTCCCTGCTGATATATCACCAAAGCCCCCCCATAAGGCTCCTAAAAAATTTTTAAAAAATAATAAATAAATAAAATAATAAAAATAAAAATCTACTAACACCATCCACTGCCCTACTGACACCAATCTCTGCCCTGCTGACAAGTCCACTGCTCTATTGACACCAGCCATTGCCCTACTAACAATTTCTATGTTTTAATAAATTTGGGGTGAACACCCTAATGCAATAGGCTGCGCACATCTATGGGTATAGGGCAGAAGTGATGTCAGCTTGGGGGCGAACCACCTCTACATCTCCTCCATTTTTTAAACTGCCCACTAGATGGCGCTTTTCCCTTTCTATACACAAATAGGAGTGGTGAGGGAAATTGCATGTGATTTGGACAGGAATTGCACCGCATTCTTGTTCAAATCGCATGCCATTCTTCACAGTGCGATTTGCACCCGTTCATTTTGTATGGATGCAAATCGCACTGTTTCAGTATCAGGAGCATTTGGGCGAGTACCGATTATCGCGCAAATGCTTGGTATTGGCACCGATACCGGTATCAGCATTGGTGCATCCCTAATATATACCAACTTTTTTTTATTGGATATTTTATGCTGATTTGTTACACCGAAGTCTCTAAAACATTTATATTCTCATATGGTACCTAAAGGGGTCTGTTTATTAATTAGGTGCCTGTAAACGCATGTTTTATGCGTTTCAGCAACTGTCCTCATCCTATGCCCAGGAGCTTGCATACACGACACGGGCACAAATCCTTGCAAAACATTTTAAAGAATACATGTGCAAACGTGGCAAAAAGGTAAAACCATTGACTAGTTGTGTTTTGCTCAGGTGGTGCAGACCCTTCCATTCAGGAACCAGAAAGGCCAGGGTGAAACACACAGCTAAGCAAACAGAAATAAGTAAGACTCTGCTACAAAGGTTAGTAAAATCCCTGCAATGTACATACAGTATATTACCAAAAGTATTGGGACACCTACCTTTACACACACATGAACTTTAATGGCATCCCAATCTTAGTCTGTAGGGTTCAATACTGAGTTGGCCCACCCTTTGCAGCTATAACACCTTCAGCTCTTCTGGGAAGGCTGTCCACAAGGTATAGAAGTGTCTATGGGAATGTTTGACCATTCTTCCAGAAGCGCATTTGCGAGGTCAGGCACTGATGTTGGATGAGAAGGCCTGGCTCGCAGTCTCCACTCTAATTCATCCCAAAGGCATTCTATCGGGTTGAGCTCAGGACTCTGTGCAGGCCAGTCAAGTTCCTCCAACCCAAACTCGCTCATCCATGTCTTTATGGACCTTGCTTGTGCACTGGTCTAAATCATTTGGTGGAGGGGGGATTATGGTGTGGGGTTGCTTTTCAGGGGTTGGGCTTGGCCCCTTAATTCCAGTGAAGAGAACTCTTAAGGCGTCAGCATACCAAGACATTTTGGACAATTTCATGCTTCCAACTTTGTGAGAACAGTTTGGGGATGGCTCCTTCCTGTTCCAACATGACTGCACACCACTGCACAAAGCAAGGTCCATAAAGACATAGATGAGCAAGTTTGGGGTGGAGGAACTTGACTGACCTCAACCAGATAGAACACCTTTGGGATGAATTAAAGTGGAGACTATGAGCCAGGCCTTCCCATCCAACATCAGTGCCTGACCTCACAAATGCGCTTCTGGAAGAATGGTCAAACATTCCCATAGACACTCCTAAACCTTGTGGACTGCCTTCCCAGAAGAGGTGAAGCTGTTATAGCTGCAAAGGGTGGGCCAACTCAATATTGAACCCTGCGGACTAAGACTGGGATGCCATTAAAGTTTATGTGTGTGCAAAGGAAGGTGTCCCAATACTTTTGACAAATAGATATCACAGAGAGGGGATAAAGTGGAGTTACACTTTTTAGTACTACAGACCACAAGAGGGCACCAATTCCACCCACATTGGCTCGTGATCGTTGGAACAGTTCAAAGTAATGGGCCTGTCTGAGTAGACCTCCTGCCGCCATGCTAGCTGTAGACCTGTTATCCTATTCCTTTCTTCATTGCACTAGAAAAGTGTATGCAGGTTGGGCCATGTGACTTATGTACACCGCTCACCCCCTCCGGCAGTGGCAGCTTGAGTTTAGTAAACCAGGCCGGTTGATTAGTGAGCCATTGCATGTGCACTGACCCCATTCTCCAGTACAATATGCTATGGTGGGCACAGATAAGGCAGGCCTGCTTCCAGGAACGTTCAAGGCGTAGGCCTCAGGGACATTCCTACCTCGCCCTGCCAACTATTCGCCTCTGTTATTCGGGGTTATTGTGTTGCAATCCGGTGATACGTAAACCTTCGATATATTATATATCTCTGACATCAATGGTGCTCCTATTGTGCTGTCACATTACATGAAATTCCAACTCATTAGCTTCCGAACGCAGGAAGATACAGCCAAGTCAAAGACATTTCAGTAATATTGATGGCTCAGCGTGGAGTTCAGTCTGAGAAACGCGGCGCAGCCCTACCGCCCTCATTCTTCACCGTCATTTCTAGGGAAATTGTATCCTCATTTAGTGTTCTGTAACATTTCTTATTGGAAACAGACGTCCCCCGAGTCTACGAGACAGCTGACCTTCTGGTGAATTCCAATGCTGATTACGGGGGTTGAGTTTCATAAGGACTTCATATTTTTGTAGATGTGGCTAGATAGTCTACTGTGCAACCTGAAAGGGGGTTTATGTCTGCTGACCTTCCAACACGACCCTCTGGTGTCCTGCCTACTTGTCTGACCACTCCAATCCTCCACCTACCTGTCTGACCACTCCAATCCTCCACCTACCTGTCTGACCACTCCAATCCTCCACCTACCTGTCTGATCACTCCTATCCTCCACCTACCTGTCTGATCACTCCAATCCTCCACCTACCTGTCTGACCACTCCAATCCTCCACCTACCTGTCTGACCACTCCAATCCTCCACCTACCTGTCTGATCACTCCAATCCTCCACCTACCCGTCTGATCACTCCAATCCTCCACCTACCCGTCTGATCACTCCAATCCTCCACCCACCTGTCTGACCACTCCAATCCTCCACCTACCTGTCTGACCACTCCAATCCTCCACCTACCTGTCTGACCACTCCAATCCTCCACCTACCTGTCTGATCACTCCAATCCTCCACCTACCCGTTTGATCACTCCAATCCTCCACCTACCTATCTGATCACTCCAATCCTCCACCTACCTGTCTGATCACTCCAATCCTCCACCTATCCGTCTTATCACTCCAATCCTCCACCTACCCGTTTGATCACTCCAATCCTCCACCTACCCGTCTGATCACTCCAATCCTCCACCTACCTGTCTGATCACTCCAATCCTCCACCTATCCGTCTTATCACTCCAATCCTCCACCTACTTGTCTGATCACTCCAATCCTCCACCCACCTGTCTGATCACTCCAATCCTCCACCTACCTGTCTGATCACTCCAATCCTCCACCTACCTGTCTGATCACTCCAATCCTCCACCTATCTGTCTGATCACTCCAATCCTCCACCTACCTGTCTGATCACTCCAATCCTCCACCTACCTGTCTGATCACTCCAATCCTCCACCTACCTGTCTGATCACTCCAATCCTCCACCTACCTGTCTGATCATACTAATCCTCCACCTACCTGTCTGATCACTCCAATCCTCCACCTACCCATCTGATCACTCCAATCCTCCACCTACCCGTCTGATCACTCCAATCCTCCACCCACCTGTCTGATCACTCCAATCCTCCACCTACCTGTCTGATCACTCCAATCCTCCACCTACCTGTCTGATCACTCCAATCCTCCACCTACCTGTCTGATCATACTAATCCTCCACCTACCTGTCTTATCACTCGAATGCTCTACCTACCTGTCTGATCACTCGAATGCTCCACCTACCTCACTGACCACTCAAAACCTCCATCTACCTGTCTAATCACTGCAATCTTCCACCTACCTGTCTGATCACCCTGATTCTTGATCTACCTGTCTGATCCCTTTAGATCAGTCCAATCATCCACATACCTTTCTGATGACTCTAATCCTCCACCTACCTGTCTGATAACACTCACCATAAGGATAACATACCGTAAAACATAACCTTATATAAGGTAGAAGATGCTCTGCTCCCAGCCATCTCTCTGTCTGATTACACTTCCCTTCAGAATATTCCACCCTCCAAAATACTTTACTCCTGGCCATCTCTCTACCTGCCTGATTACATTCATCTCGGGGATATTATACATCCAACATGACCCTCCATGAGGTTGAAAATGTTCTGCTCCTTACCTTCTCTTCACCTTTCTGATTACACTTTTCACCAGGTTTTAACACCCTCCAGTATGACCCTCTACAATACTGGAAGTTAACCACTTCTTGGTCTTTTGGCTAAGATCAAGTGTAGTATCTGTTCTTATCAGTGTCTTGTATGGGCTCCTCTGGTCCTAATCGATAGGATGGCTGTTGTATAGTGCTCCTCAGGCCTGTACTGGGCATCGGGACTACTGGGAGTTTCCTGGTGGGCCGATGGCTCAGTGGGCCGGTTCAGTGTTAGACAGCCTGTCAAAGTAATGGCTGCGCGAGCCTGGGAGCCATTTACATTGAGCACCACTGTACTGTCTAAAGCAGGGCCGGGCCGGTAGAAGGAAGGTACGGGTGCTCTGGGCTGGGTAGTACTATTTGCTGGAGGGTGGAGAGGGGGCGCAGATGACGTGCCAGGCCAGCAGGGCTTCACACTAGCCGGCGCCACTAGTGTCTCTTTTTCTCTGTGTGTGTCATAATGTGCAGAGTGCACTCCTGCACCCGGCACAAGCAAGCACCGCACCAGCCGTCATCTGTCAGCGCCACCGTCCCACCGCTGCCTCTTCACTCCAGAGCCAAAACTCCCCCTAAAAAGGCGATTTGTAGACCCATCCTGGCGGCGTGATGTCACTCACCAGAGGCGGGATGGGAGAAAGAGGAACTGCTGAGGAGGAACCATTACAGCCTGCAAAACAAGTAAGTAAGCACTAAGCTTACACTTAGTTAGACTGTCAGTGATAATAATTAATGATTTCCATGCCATCCCCAACCGCAGCTCAGCTACCATCCGGAGCCACCATCCTCATCGGCAACCACCATCCCCATCTGCAGCCACCATCCCCATCCTCAGCCACCATCCCCATCCGCAGTGACCAACTCCATCCACAGTCACCATCCGCAGCCACCATCCGCAGCCACCATCCCCATCCGCAGTCACCATCCCCATCCGCAGTCACAATCTGCAGCCACCACCCGCGGCCACATCCTCATCTGCAGCCACCATCCCCATCCGCAGCCCCATCCCCATCCGCAGCCCCATCCGCAGACACCACCCGAAGCCACCATCCTCATCTGCAGCCACCATCCCCATCCGCAGCCCCATCCCCATCCGCAGCCACCACCCGAAGCCACCATCCTCATCTGCAGCCACCATCCCCATCCGCAGTCACCATCCCCATCCGCAGCCACCATCCCCATCCGCAGCCACCACCCGAAGCCACCATCCCCATCCACAGCCACCATCCTCATCCACTGCCACCACTTGCAGCCACCATCCTCATCGGCAGCCACCATCTCCATCCGCAGCCACCATCCCCATCCGCAGCTACCACCTGCAGCCACCATCCTCATCTGCAGTCACCATCTCCATCCTCAGCCACCATCCTCATCTGCAGTCACCATCTCCATCCGCAGCCATTACCTGCAGCCACCATCCTCATCCACAGCCACCATCCCCATCTCAATCCACATCTGCAGCCACCATCCCCATCTCAACCACCATCTGCAGCCACCATCCCCATCCGCAGCCACCGTCCCCATCCGCAGCCACCGTCCCCATCGACAGCCACCATCCGCAGCCACCATCCACAGCCACTATCCGCAGCCACCATCCCCATCTGCAGCCACCATCCCCATCCGCAGCCACTATTCCAATCCATAGCCACCATCTGCAGCCACCATCCCCATCCCAACCACCATTCCCATCTGCAGCCACCATCCGCAGCCACCATCCCCATCTCAACCACCATCCCCATCCGCAGCTACCCCGACGCCTACCCCTACCACCAACTCTACCCCTACCACCGACGCCT
>BLSH010324927.1:790068-819106 GCA_018402905.1 Glandirana rugosa | reverse complement strand
GCCCACCACCGACGCCTACCCCGACGCCTACCACCGACGTCTCCACCATCCGCAGCCCCATCCGCAGCCACCACCCGAAGCCACCATCCTCATCTGCAGCCACCATCCCCATCCGCAGTCACCATCCCCATCCGCAGCCACCATCCCCATCCGCAGCCACCACCCGAAGCCACCATCCCCATCCACAGCCACCATCCTCATCCACTGCCACCACTTGCAGCCACCATCCTCATCGGCAGCCACCATCTCCATCCACAGCCACCATCTCCATCCGCAGCCACCATCCCCATCCGCAGCTACCACCTGCAGCCACCATCCTCATCTGCAGTCACCATCTCCATCCGCAGCCACCATCCTCATCTGCAGTCACCATCTCCATCCGCAGCCATTACCTGCAGCCACCATCCTCATCCACAGCCACCATCCCCATCTCAATCCACATCCGCAGCCACCATCCCCATCTCAACCACCATCTGCAGCCACCATCCCCATCCGCAGCCACCGTCCCCATCGACAGCCACCATCCGCAGCCACCATCCACAGCCACTATCCGCAGCCACCATCCCTATGTCAACCACCATCCCCATCCGCAGCCACCATCCGCAGCCACCATCCGCAGCCACCATCCCCATCTGCAGCCACCATCCCCATCCGCAGCCACCATCCGCAGCCCCATCCTCATCCGCAGCCACCATCCCCATCTGCAGCCACCATCCCCATCCGCAGCCACTATCCCAATCCATAGCCACCATCTGCAGCCACCATCCCCATCCCAACCACCATTCCCATCTGCAGCCACCATCCGCAGCCACCATCCCCATCTCAACCACCATCCCCATCTCAGCCACCATCCCCATCCGCAGCTCAGCCACCATACCTATCCGCAGCTCAGCCACCATCCCCATCCATAGCTCAGCCACCATCCCCACCCGCAGCTTAGCCACCATCCGCAGCTCAGCCACCATCCCCATCTGCAGCTCAGCCACCATGGCCATTCGCAGCTCAGCCACCATCCACAGCTCAGCCAACATGCCCATCTGCACTCAGCCACCGTCCCCATCCACGCTCAGCCACCATCCACGCATGTGTGTGTTTTGTGCGTGTTTACAAAATTAAAGTGGGCCAGTCTGGATGAAGTCCAGGGCCACATTTTTGTCCCAGTACAGCCCTGGTGCTCCTGCTGGTATAATGTGGATCTTGAGGGACCTTCCCAACGGGAAAGAAAACCAAATATAACATGCACCATGTAAAGTGTGAGTCAGGAATACTTCCCTGGTGTGAAGGGTTCTGAGGGGCCCAGTACATTCTGATTTGGTGCCATCTGGTCTGGCCATCAGCTGGGAAGGCAGAGAGCACATGGTGTCAAGCACCCCTCAGGAGTGGTGCCTTGGGAGTGCTCTTAGTATTACTATGGGTTTGGGACCCCACTGTGAGAAGGACACCCTTGCTTTTTTCTGCACAGCGGCTCATGGGCTAGGCCTTTTGACTGAGATCAGGGTAATTTTTGTTACCAGGCTGCAAGGTTTAGCCAATTCACTTGCACTGGCACTTTATTATTTTACATATTTATTGCTCTCCATGTGTGTGTCACTGCACTTAAATTTGTTTTCCCTTTTCCACTCAGGATGAAGGGTGTGGGTCCTTGCGCCTACTCTGAAATCTAGGGGGAGGATGTGTGGAAATCAGTTTCTTTTCTCCCCTGCTTTGGGGAATCTCTGTTTGGGAGAGCTCCTCACCTGGTACTCGGTGGCCGGCTTCCGATAATCAAGAGGACAGGAATCCACCAGACCTTTTGGCTAGGTGCACCTGAGTGTGCCTTACCCCTATCAGGACCCTTGCACCCTGGGGGCTCAGGGAGGTGGCCTACTTCTACGGTAGGTGGAACAAAGACACGCCCTAAGTGCACTTTTTTGTCTGTTCATGTGTACTCTTTTATTCACTTATGGTATTTAGCTTTTGTGCACCCACCACAAGCTTAAAAGAAAAAAACAGAGGTAAACTTACTTGATATAAAGGACCTCAAGTGCAGTTCCTGACATCACCAAAGGGCCACACATAATATTTAATGAATATAATGATACATAATGTTGTCAGAGACTGCTGACACATGCAACAGGAGATGTTCAAAGATCACAGGCATACTACTACAAGAGATGGTCAGAGACTACAGGCAATTTGAAAGAGATTATCCGAGACTACATGCATGCTACAAAGGTTTGCCAGCGAGTCTGGACATGCTGGAGGAGAGTGGGAGCATGCTATATGGGTTGATGGGGCACATGCTTTAGGAGGCAGCCATAGACTGGAATAGAAGGTAGAAATTCACCATCACTCCAGAGATATGTTTGACACATGAAACAGGAGATGATAAGAGACTACAAGCATGTTGCAAGAGATGGTCAGAGACTACAGCAGTGGCAGCCGCTCCATTAGGGGCGCCGCCCCCCTAATCCATGCACCCGGCCCCTAATCAACATGCAGGGAGTCGGACGCATGGATTTCAATGGGTTTTTTTTTTTTTTTAAGCACATGATCAGAGCCCGAGGCTCTAATTGGCTTAAATAAAGGGTGTGCTCGGGGCGCAGGACTCACCCAGTTGTGTGACATTAGCAAATTAATATTCGCTAATGTCTTCCTGCTTCTCCTCCCTGCCAATCAGGAAGTGGGTCCTGAGACCCGATAGGCCGGGAGAGTCCCGGCCAATCGAGTCTCAAGACTCCCGGACAATCAATTCTCAGGACTCTCTTCCTGGTGAGGAGACGCAACGTCTGTTCAGCCCAGGAGCCTGGAGCGAGGAGCAGTCTACTAAGGTAAGGCCGCACTGATTGCCCCCTTCCTGTCCATCACCCGCATGGGAGAGGGGGGTGTGCTAGTGAGGGGGGGCAGGTTTATTTGCCCCCCCCCCCAAAAACAAATATTAAGCACCAGCCACCAATGGACTACAGGCATGCTACAAAAGATGATCAGAGACAGCATGCATTTTATAAGAGATGGTCAGAGACTATATGCATCCTAGAGGAGCTGGTCAGAGGCAGCATGCACATTATAAGAGATGGCCAAAGACTATGTACATGCTACAAGAGATGGTCAGAGACTACAGGCATGCATAAGAGATGGTCATAGACTACAAGCATGCTACAATAGATGGTCAGAGACTACAGGCATGCTACAAAAGATGATCAGAGACAGCATGCATTTTATAAGAGATGGTCAGAGACTATATGCATCCTAGAGGAGCTGGTCAGAGGCAGCATGCACATTATAAGAGATGGCCAAAGACTATGTGCATGCTACAAGAGATGGTCAAAGACTACAGGCATGCATAAGAGATGGTAATAGACTACAAGCATGCTACAATAGATGGCCAGAGACTACAGGCATGCTACAAAAGATGATCAGAGACAGCATGCATTTTATAAGAGATGGTCAGAGACTATATGCATCCTAGAGGAGCTGGTCAGAGGCAGCATGCACATTATAAGAGATGGCCAAAGACTATATGCATGCTACAAGAGATGGTCAGAGACTACAGGCATGCATAAGAGATGGTCATAGACTACAAGCATGCTACAATAGATGGTCAGAGACTGTAGGCATGCTACTGAAATAGAAGATAGAGAGTCACCAGGCCTCCAGAGATATGTTTCCAATTTTTTTTGTAAACACCCAATGTCACATGCAGTCAACATTTTGGGGCCTCACGGGGTCCCCTTTCTCAGGGTGTCTCAGTGACATTCAACAATGTTCTCCAGATGCAAAACTCACTGCTGAATGCACTAGCAATGGAAGCATGAGGACCACGAAAACTCGGTCCCAGCCAGAGATCTGATCTAAATTACCATCACTGAAAATCTCAACGTTCAAAACTTCTCCATCTCTAAAAACCTTCCAGTTGTGTGAAATCAGAAATGAAGGTATCTACGGAAAAGCATGGAGTATGACAGAATTCCTAGTGATAAGAAGTGAGTTATAATTATAAGGCCTCATACACTCGGGTGTTATAAAAAAACAAGCTGTAAAGCTAGTACAGACGCCAGGAAAAAAAAAGCGGCATTAAAACCGCAATTTTATCAGCGTTTTACATTGGCGTGAATGCGAACAGATATTTTTATATTAAAATGGTATATTTCTTGATAAGACAGGTTATTTGTTATAAAGTGATATTTGTGCAACTAACCTTGCCACAGTGCCAGAGGTAAACAATTATAAAGGTATTACTGAGAATTTAATTTCTGGGTGATTAGCAGATTAAATATTAACCAAGGGTGGTTTCTAAATTATAACTTCAAGCCCAATTGAATATTCAGATTAAATCTGCATTCCAGGTATACATTCCAGGTATATCAAAACAAAAGGTGTGCAATGTCTTATGGTTGGTTTTCCTAAAGTGGACCTGAATCCAAAAGTAAACATTTGCTATTTTATAAAGAACATCTACAAATGTTAAAGAATTCCAGGTATGGATACTTTATGCATAGTGTGATGGTATGTGAGGCGAAGTCCGGAGTCCGGTCCAGATTTTACCAGCCACCGTGGCAGGGCTGGTTCCGGTCCGGAGTTTGTGGTCCACTGAATTCCACCAGCAGGTGACTTAAATAATCAGGAAGAGATCTCACTGGAGCTCTGACCTGGAACTCAGAATGGAATCTGAGGGAGCTCTGTGTCTGTTTGGACTTTAAAAAGACAAGGTTTGCATTTTGGCTGATGTTTTGTGGGTGTCAGGGGCCAGCCCCACACCGTATAGTGAGGAAACTATACTAAACCTATTTTCTAAATAAACCTGGCAAGCCGCCAGATTTGAAACAAAGTTGCCTGCACACTTACTATTTTCCTTAGGAAAGATGATCCCCACAAGCTAATCTCCCACACATGGTGGAGTACAGTGGGCACCTTTCCAAGATGGAGGAAATACTGAAGGCCTTGCTGCAAGCCAATGCAGCTCAGTGGGAAACCAACCGCCAGGTCCCAGAGGCCGCTGCAACACAACAGGCATCTCTGCAGGAGATTAACCTCCGGGTCACACAGTCCGCTGCAGCCCAGCGGGAAGAAAGTCGCCAGGCTATCACAGCACAACAGCAGATGAGCCAACAGTTTGCGGAGGCCAAGCTGGAATTAAAAAAGGGGCCCGCACCTGGTGACAGTGGAACCAAAGTTGGTACGTGCCTCTTACCACATGCAGAAGATGACACCTGCGAATGACGTAGAGGCGACTTTTGAAAGAGTCGCTCTTCGCGAAGGATGGCCAAAAGAGCAGTGGGCGGAACTGTTAGCACCATTTTTGACCGGTGGACCCCAGAAAGCATATTTTGATCTGGAACCAGATAAAGCCCAGGACTTTGCGACTCTAAAGGCAGAGATACTCGTACGGCTACGAGTCACCATGGCAGTCTGGGTCCAACGGGTGCATCAGTGGACCTACCACACCGACAAGCCACCCCACTCGCAGATGTTCGACCTGGTCTACCTCACCAGGAAGTGGCTACAGCCGGAAACTTTGCCAGGTCCCCAGATTGAGGAGCGCATGGTTATGGACCGCTATATATGTGCGCTCCCTGTTGATTTGTGGAAATGGGTCAGTCATGAGGACCCCAAAACCACCAACCAACTTGTGGACCTCGTGGAGAGATACATGGCAGCTGAGGACTTGTTGAGCCCATCTGCGCCCCAATTCTGTATGCCTAGGGGTGAAAAGGCCCCCAGTGGTTCTGGTAAGACTGTCCCAATGCTCAAGGCTGTCGGAAAGAGTAATAAAACTGCTGTAATAACTTAAGAGACTGGGGGCTCTAGACCTGCAGACTGGCCAAAGAAGCCAGGAAGGTCTTTGGGGACCCTTGAGAGGACTGGGCATAGAGCACATACAGTGCTATCGATGCCATGCATTGGGCCAGATTGCTGCCAATTGACCTCTGAATGATGAACCCATGCAATGTGATTATACTTATGTGAATAGACGCCTTTCTCTTTTTGCGCAGATGGCATATACAGCATCATGTTCGAGTCGCATGGAGAAGCAAATGTGTGTGATTTTTATTGATGGGAAACCAGTCACTGCACAGCTTGACTCGGGTAGTGTGGTAACATTGGTCAAAAGCAATTGTGTAAATCCTGCAAGGTTACACCCTAGCACTGACGGGGTCAATTGCATCCATGGGGACACTCGTGACTACCAGACGGCGGTGGTTGAGATTGACACCCCTTGGGGCAATGTGACTCCTTTCAGTGGGGGTGGTACCTTCACTGCTTCATTACGCCCTAATGGGGAGGTATTTTCCCCATTTTGGAGGTTATGGGAAGGCACAGGGAGTCTGGAGGATAGAGCTCCCCCTGCTGCGGAAGCACGGGAACTCTCACCAGGCCCTTTTTTGCCAAATGGAAGGGGAGACCGGTGGCAGGACCGAGGAAGGAGTAGACCTTCTTCCTTTTCCTGTACTGGCTGGGCGAGCCAGAGGAGCTGGAAGATAGCTCCCAGCGGGGGGCTATGACCCAGAAAATGTCTCTGACCCTGACCGTGAGAGTGAACAGAATGTAGTACCTAATTTAGAGGTCCGGAGAGAGGACTTCTGTACAGAGCAACTACGGGACGTCACTCTCCTTAGAGCCAGAGAAAACGTGAAGGTGATGGATGGCGACCCTGTGGACCCTAATTGGGGGGTGTCTTTTCCCTACATGGCGCTTAAAAATAACTTGTTGTATCAGGTGGTGAAACACAAGGAGGACAAGGCGGAACAGCTAGTGGTTCCCAAACCCTTTCGCAGGATGGTGCTAGATGTGGCCCATGGACATGTAATAGGGGGACATCTGGGTATGAAAAAGACCAGGGAGAGAATAACAAAGAGATTCTTCTGGCCCGGGTTGCATGCAGCTGTCAGAGAGTATTGTGAATCCTGCCCTGAGTGTCAACTCTCTGTGCCCTCGCCCCATTTTTGTAGTCCACTTGTTCCACTGCCCATAACTGAAGTGCCATTTGAAAGAATTGGCATGGATCTTGTGGGAACGTAGTAAAGTCTGCCCGGGGACACCAGCACATTCTGGTAATACTAGATTATGCGACCCGCTATCCGGAAGCCATACCCTTGCGAAACACCTCCACTAAGACTGGAAATAGTTAAAAATTGAGACAGGTACTGCAAAGTGTGACACCACATCCAATTGTAAGAAGAGCCAAAGAAAAAGAAAGAAGGACTTTTAAGGTTGTCAGTATGGTCCCAAACAGGAAAAACACTTTATCTCATGTATATTTGAAATACATATTTATTGAGAATCATTAAAATTATGGTATGGACAGAAAGAAAAATACATGTATGAATATAATAAGTTGGATACAATACATAGAAGGCTGAACATGGGTAACTCATCTGGGAGGCCCACAAAGGATGGTGACATAGAAAGAAAATGTGGCCACAGTCATATATTGCTGAAGGCCAGACCAGCGAGATGTTCTATTGGCACAGAGGGATCGCAGCGCGTTTCACTAGTAGCTTCTTCAGGCGTTCCTAACATTTATAGAAAAAAGTCATTACAATTAACATCGTATCCATATATAATTCTAAATTCATTTCTACTCATGATATTGCTCACTGTGAAATTAGAGCTTCCTATCTAAGCATAGATAGGCTTCAAAAGTATTGGTGTAAGGCATAACAATAGTAGAAAAGAAAAAAAGAGAGAAGAGGAAAGAAAAAAATATATAAAGCTATAATTGCATCTTCCCTTTACTTTTTCCATATAGCAATAAACAAGTTACATTACAGAAGGCATTCAAAGGATGTACAAGGATTAATGTGATAACCATGTCATATGGGCTATCATGTCCCATCAGGGGAGCAGGTTTCATGACGTCCAGATGACGTCGACATAATGAAACCGGTAGGACGGAGCTTACATGCGTCACTTCCGGGGAACTGAGCCCAGATCACTGCTTGATGCAAACGGCTCTCCGCAAAACCTTTTCAAACACTTTTAAGTTGATTTTAGTGGATTTTTTCATGTTTTAAGCACTGGATTGGAAGATATTATATCCAAATAAAGCTTTTTTCAAACATTAGCACTCTATGGAGATTCTTTTTATCTTTTACACGCACATGTGACCGCGGGAAGGAGACTACCAAGGAGGACTACAAGGTCCAGGTGGACCCGCTGCACAGTGGCGTAGGACTGTGGATGCGCTGTACCCCGCAGACGGGTGAGTTTGTCTGTTAAACATACATCCATTTATTTATTTAAAGCACTCAAGCTCTAGGAGCCCCTATTGATTTCCAAGGATTGCCTGACACCGCGAACGGAAGAAATCAAGGAAGAGCACAAGTTACTTTTTTCACCATATACCTCTAAAGAAATTAAGGATTTGAACTCTTTGTTTTTATGGATTCTTGCATGTTAAGGACTGCGTTCACATTGATTTATATTGTATTATAATTTATATTGTATGCTGAATATTGTATATAAGGTGTACACAATATTTATTCACTACATCACCTTTATTTATACACAAGCACTTTTTTTTTCTATTCACCCACAAGGAACAGTGCCATACCTACTCCTGCTTTCTATTTACAATTGGGTAAAGAGTGTCCAGGCTAGAAATCATTTAAACAGTGTGCTCTTTTCTTTGAAGCACATCCTTGTTCTACAGTGATTTCTACACAATGCAAGTTACCAGAAGGTGAGTCTTAGTGCCCACTCTGACAAGCAACAAGAGTGTCCACTTCTGCATCAAATTTCCAATAGGAAAGAGCCCCAATAAGGGAAAATGCTCATCTACTTGTAGCTTACATCACAGATGGTCTTCGTCCATAAAGAAAGAACAGAACATTCCTTTGTTACAAGTAGCTTACTGTTAGGAAACAACTGCTGCTCTGGACGGGTCTGGAAGCCTATGCATGGGCGAGCGTAGCGTGTGCGCACGCCTGTGCACGTGCCGGTGCGCGCACATATTCGCCAGCATTGGCACCAAAACGGCCCATTTAAGCGGACAGCACCCTGCAACTAGTGCTGTCCGTTCTACAGCGTTTGTGTGTTCCTGAAGCGACCCGCTATCTGCTTGTCTGTTCCTGTGACCCGGCTTGTCTTGACCCTGCTGTTGATCTCCGCCTGCACTGACCGTGGCTTCCACGACCACTCTTCTGCCTGCTCCCTTGTGCCTTGCCGCCCGCCTGTTGATGAACTCTGCCTGTGCCTGACTATTCTCCAGCCTGCCCTCTCTGTACTGCATCGCCAGCACGTTACCGACCCGGCCTGCACCACTACGCCTCTGTGCACGAGCTCATCAAAGGACCTTCACATCACCACCAGTGACCCAGTCCAACCCTCGTGCCTCCCTGCACTCCTGAGCCTCCTGTTTACTCTACCAGGGGTTCCTGAATCAGGGTCGTGAGAGAGATTGCCCACTGCATAAGTCAGACTCCACCACCAGGTACGTGACACTTACTTTATTCCATCATCACACCAACCCTTTCCATTAGGGCCTTTCATACCACAGAGAAAACTGGAATGATAGGCATACCAGGCTCCCTAGCAACATACTGAGGGAGACTCCCATAAAAAGGAGCTACACTCTGTTATAATTTCCCTGTTTTTCTTGCTGGAGAGGAAGCTGTACCTGAGGACCTGCAATGCAAGGATCCCCCTGCTTTTGCTTTATCTGTTCTGTGAATCTGTGATTTCTCCACCTCTCATGTTGCTTCTTCATCATTACCCCCACCAGTCATCAAATCTCCAGGGGGCAGTTCTGACACGGGGAAGAAAAGTCCTGCCCTTACCAAGATGGTACAGTGCACAATAAAGCATAGTAAATCAGCAATGGGGAAAGAAAAGCTGCAAGTTGACTACAGGCAATGCTGGTGACTCATCTTTTGCCCTTTGCCAAATTTTTTTTAATTTACAGTATATGTTTATCATGACAGAACCTATTCATTTTCCACCTACATACCCCTAAACAGCCCCAGATGTCGCAAAACTGCCTCAGAATTAAGACACAATCCCATGGATCCAGGCAGTGTTCTGGATTCAAGAGCAGGAACACTTTTTCCAGCGCTCGGCTCCTGCTCCCGTACCTCTCCAGCCCCCAGTGACCATCAGTGTACTCCATCAGCCCCCCATCAGTGTTGCCAACCTCCCGCAGCATTTGTTACTGGCAAAACATGGGAAATTTACTGGCGGAGCACATTTTTTACTGGCAACCTTAAAAATAACAGAACTCCTATTAAAAACTAAGACAATTGATATTTAAACACAACATGGAAACACTGCCAATACCCATATCAAGCAATTTGCCTGGTTTACACTTAAAAAGTCAGCACAGCATGACAAATTATCAGACCCCTAAAATTTATAGACAGTTGTAAAAAGCACTGATTTTTACAAACTGTCAGTAAATTTACTGGTGGTTGGCAACCCTGGCCCCCATTGACCAACAAAGTATCTCTCTGACAACCAATGTACCCTATTAGCCTCCGCTGACCACCACTGTATCCCTCTGGCCCCTATTGACATCCACTGTAACCCTACGGCACCCACTGACCTGGATGGTATCCTTCGGACCTCCCGTTAACATCCACTGTACCCCTGCAGCCCCCACTGACCCCTACGGTACCCTTCTGCTCTTTCACTGACCTCCAGCGTTGCCCCCACCCCAAAGGAAGTGGCCAAAATTCAGTCTACTATGGCCAGGCTTAGCAGGTTGATGTTAAATGTTAAGATAATGGGTGGGGGTTGTTTTATAGTTTAGTATTTGGGGCTGTTTCTTGCCTGCAGTTTGGAAAGAAACCAAACTGTTCTATAATACAGTATATAATACTACAGCTCCTATCTATGCACCCATCCATCAGTGGTACCCTTCAAGTAGATCCTGGTGTTCTCATAATGTATTGCTTTCAGGAACACAACAAGCAAAATATAAAGAAACTAAAAAAAAATGCATGTGCTTTTTTGAAACCACAACATTGAAAATGTACCTCTAGAGTACAGGTTAAGGTTCAGGTTTCAGGATAAGTGTTAGGATGAGGTTAAGGGTTCAACAGTGGGATCAGGTTAAAGTGTTACTAAACCCAGTAATATGAAAATAGTTCATCTGCTCCCCCTCCCCCCCCCCCCCCCCACAGTGCCCACAGCTTATAAATCTTTTTTTTACATTAAAGTATTGCCACTATATACCTTTTTCTCTGATCTGCATACCACGGTCACATGATAAACCGCAGGGTCTGCCCAGTGCTGAGTGTTCAGGTAGGAGGAGATTTCCACTATAAGCCGTGTACATGCCCACATGTGTGATGTCAATATCATGCGACCTGGCTAGCTCTGAGAACAAGGAAATGTTCTCTCCAGGAATTGAGACTAAACTGAGCATGTGCAGCTTTACTACCCTCACTGTGTATTATCTGGCCTTGCCAAGAGAGACCCTGCAGGAGGGGAGGATCTGTCCATACAGGATCAAAGAGCCTTTTTACACAATACAGAGGATTCAAGTTCCACAGTGAGCATAACAAGCATGCTATGCTGCACATACAGACAGATTTTACTGTTGTGGGTTTAGTAACACTTTAAGTGTTTTCTTATTATCTTACAGTATGTGTTGAACATCTCTTTGCTCTCTTTAGGTGTGTTAAATATACATAATACCTGATACCCAGTATGGTGAGACTGAAGTTCCTATTTGACAGCTGTTTTTCTGTACTTGTTAAGTCCGAAGTACGGCTCCAGCGCAGATCTGAATTTCTGGGATGACGTCCATGGACGTCGTCCCCTGTGCACGCTCTCTGCGCGTATTCACAAGCAGCAGCGGCGCACGCTGAGTGGGCGTGACCGCGGGACGGGCGGACTTGATGTCGGCTCGAGACCCGCGATCGCCTGTCAGAGCTGCAGAACGGGGAACCGCCGATGTAAACACGGCAGTTCTCCATTCTGTGAAGGGGAACATAACAGATCTACTGATCTCTGTCACTGGGATCAGTGAGATCTGTTATGTCCCGGCCATCCCCGCCCCCACACAGTTAGAACACACCCAGGGAACACACCTAACCCCTAGATCTCCCCCTGCAGGTTAACCCCTTCACTGCCAATGACATTTATACAGTAATCAGTGGACATTTAAATTTCTGATCGCTATATAAATGTCATTGGTCCCAAAAAAGTGTCAAAAATGTCTGACATGTCTGCCCCAATATGAAAGTCCCAATAAAAATCGCAGATTGCCGCCATTACTAGTAAAAAAAAAAATAAAAACGCATAAATCAATTCCCATAGTTTGTAGATGCGATAACTTTTGCGCAAACCAATCAGCCCAATGAATATTTTTTTTTTATATATATATTTTTTTTGGATTTGTATTATAGCAAAAAGTAAAAAATATTGTTCTTTTTTCAAAATCTTCGCTCTTTGTTTGTTTATAGCACAAAAAATAAAACCCGCAGAGGTGATCAAATACCACCAAAAGAAAGCTCTATTTGTGAGAAAAAAGTGATAAAAATTGTATTTTTGTACAACGTCACACGATCGCGCAATTCTCATTCAAATTGCGACAGCGATGAAAGCCGAAAATTGGTCTAGGCAGGAGGGGGGGTTTAAGTGCCCAGTAAGCAAGGGGTTAAGGGGATAAACAGGGAATGTGCACAAAGTGCAGAGATATACTGAATATCTTTTCTTTTCCTGCCGCGGTATACGTTTTAAGAGAAAATATTAAGGCAAAGGCTTACAGTTAAATGAATCTGTGTTTTATGGCTCTGTTTAGCTTAAGGGCACGATTAAAATCTTTTATTCATTCAAATGATAGTGTTCCTTTAAGGATCATTTCTAGTTGGCATTCCGAAACACAGACACTCTCACCGAAGTGTTTTGATTGGAACGTGTGGGTAATTGAATGCGGATTAGTTGATGGATTAGTCATGTTGGTTCTGCAATGCAGTTTATTGACGTAGCCATTATATGCTGTATTTAATGAGCTGGGCTTGGTGCTTGGTGAAGTGTAACAAGGTGACCACGCACCGGTATGTAGAAAGGAATGGCGTCTCCATTGTTTTGATAAGTAAAGAGCTCTGTGTACTGGATGTGTGATGGGGATTCGGAGTGCCAGTGGACAGGTCAGGACAAGTCGTCTGCCACTTGTATCTCCTCTTTGCCAGTTCTCCAGTGAATGGACCTTTTAACGGTGTGATGTCTCCAGTGCCATATTGATGATAACTGTAGAGTCTGGGCTTACCAAATTCCAGTTCCAGCCAAACCTTTAGGTACACAACTCAAACATACACAGAGGAACCAATATACTATTTCGAGTAGTGAATCATGTATGAATCATTTTGCTAGAATGGGCATTTGGTCTACTTTGGGCATGTTGGAACATTCAACATAGATTGACAAATCGGCAGGTAAACAGACCTACCCTTGTAAAGGGGTCCATTGGAGAAGGGCATTGAACTATTATTGGTTTACAAAGAGTACAGTAATACCTTGGATTACGAGCATAATTAGTTCCAGAAGCATGCTTGTAATCCAAAATACTTGTATATCAAAGTGAGTTTCCCCCATAGGAAACAATAGAAACTCAGATGATTAGTTCCCCAACAATTGCTGGTATATGCTGCAGTATTGTATGTGGTCAGAAGTTCGGGGGTGCTGGTGTATGCAGTACTGTATGTGGTCAGAAGTGCGGGGTTGCTGGTGTATGCAGTACTGTATGTGGTCAGAAGTGCGGGGGTGCTGGTGTATGCAGTACTGTATGTGGTCAGAAGTGCGGGGGTGCTGGTGTATGTAGTACTGTATGTGGTCAGAAGTGCGGGGGTGCTGGTGACGCTCGGAGACACTCAGAGACGCTCAGAAACACTCGGGAACTGTTGACACTTTCGGGTGCTCCAACGCATGTTACGCTTGCCCCACCCAGCTGGGAGTGTCTCTGAGTGTCTCCAAGCGTCCCCAAATTCTCCACGATGCGCTGGGAGCCACCAGCGCCCCCGGACCTCTGTCCACATACGGTATTGCATACACCAGAGGCTTGAATCCTGCTCATCTTGTGAGACAGCGCTCGCAAAGCAAGTCAGAATATAAAAAAAAATAGCTCATATTGCGAAATGCTCGTACACCGCGTTACTCGCATATCCGAGGTATTACTGCACATCGGATTACAGTTTGGAACTCCATGCCTACCAATTAATTCCTTATCCTAATAAGAATATTCTATGCCAGCCTTTCCCAACTTTTTTTTTACCACAGAGGAACCCTTAAAATAATTTTCAGGTCTTAGGGAACCCCTACTTAACCCAATTAATTGTAGGATCAATGTGAAAAATGTCCCCTTTTACAGCAGTGGTCCTAATGCCACTGACACATGAAAAGATCATTAAGTTCATGCAACTGGCTCTGTCAAGTGATGTTGGCCCTGGAAGCACCATCAAATGGAAAGTCAATGCACAGGTCAAGGAACCCCTAACAACCTCTGGAGGAACTCAGGTGCTCCATGGAAACCTGATTGAGAATGTCTGTTCTATATTATGGCATTTTTTCCCAATTCCTAGTTAGTCATGAGGGAACCTGGCTGAGTTAAGCTGGCCATGTATGGAGTGGATTTTGGCTGGTTCTTGAAGAAATGGACAACATTTAGCATCCTCCTGCCAGATGTCATTGGATCTGAAAATTGAAGGAGCCATGTAGAAAATTCACTCAGTTGTAGCCCCTGGTTGGTAGGTCAGAATACAATAGCCAGTAGGAGAGATTTGTCCACCCACGCTATTTAGCATTTACATGGTAATTGAGTAATTTCTTACACTGTATGGCCAGCTTAAGACTTCCCTTTGCCTGGTCAAAGACTCAGGCTGTTACTGGGGGAGAGGGGCTCCAAATTACTTAAGAAATATCCTGCCAATGTTTTCCAGCTTTGGAATTACAAGACTTCTTGCAGTTGGATATGCTTTTGTTAGCTAAAGCAGGAGCCTTCCATGAAGCACCCTTGTGAATTGCCAAAACCACCTAACCTGGATCTTCTCACACGCAAGGTCAACCAATCCCCCATATAGAGGAACCTAACCTCCCACATGGTCATTAACCTTAGCTCCTGCATAACTAGAGAAAGGAGACTATACCAACTGGCAAACCAATTGCTCTTCTGAAGGCTTGGCCTTTGCCCACATCCAGTGTGCCCAACGTTTTGTGGGGGCAGATAATAGAAAGTGTCCCAATACAACTGGAGTTGTGTCATAGGTCTGACAAAACCCTCAATCTGAGAAATATCCATGGACATGAGGGGTAAACTGGGTGTCATGGAAATTTGTTTGTTACTTCCTTCCATGTTTCCTAATTTCCTTCCTTCTTTGCCCTCTCCCCTTACTTTCCCTTTCCTTCTTTCCTATTTTTATCCCACACGTTCCTTCCCTTTATTACAATTGGAGTTGTATCATAGTTCTAACAAAATCATTCATCTGATTCATGGATATAAGAAAAAAATGTAAATTCCTTCCCCTTGCTCTTTCTTTTTCATTTCTCTCCTTCCTTCCTTCTTTCCATGCGTATCTTCTCTTTCTATCCTCCTCCTCGCTCACTCCTCACTCCCTTTTTCTTTCCTTCTTTCTTTCTTATTTTACTTTCTTTCTTCCTTGGCTCAGTTAAAGACTGAACCGTACGGCACACTATGAAAGCCTCCAACACAAACTAATGTAAACAAGCCAGCCGCAGACTCCAGCCATTGTTTATAAACCACAAGAGGCAATTTGCCCATAAATAGCTTTAGATGAAGTTTTCTGTCTGTTGTGTAGAGGCTTGTTGTGTTTCATCTGTCCTGACAATTATTGTCGGAGCTGTGTTCCAGTGTTCAGGTCTCTTCCATGTACATAATGTCAACTGGAAGGATTTTTTCAGGAGTCCTCTCCTCACTCCAGGCCTATCTTATGAGACAGATCTACCATTGCCAGCTATAGAGCTCACGTTTAGTAGCTTTTACATTGAAGCTGTGGTACCACCACTGTATATTTGTTTTTCTTTCCTTTTTCCTTCCTTATTCCTTCCCTCCTCTCATTCTTTCTTTCTTTCTCTTCCTTCCTTTCTCTTTTTATTCCTTCCTCTCTCTGTCCCTTTCTTCCTTCCTTCCTTTCTTCCTAAATTCCTACCAATTTTTATCCCTTTCTCACTGTCTTTCTTTCTTTCTTCTTTCCTTTCTCTCTTTATTCCTTCTGCTCTTTATCCCACTTTTCCTTCCTTCCTTCCTTCCTTCCTTCCTTCCTTCTTTCCTTCCTTCCTCTCATTCTTTCTTTTTTTCTTTCTCTCTTTATTTTTCTCCCTTCCTTTCTCTTTTTATTCCTTCCTCTCTCTGTCCCTTCCTTCCTTCCTTTCTTTCTCTCTTTATTCCTACCAATTTTTATCCCTTCCTTCCTTTCTCTCTCTTTCTTTCTTTCTTTCTTTATTCCTTCCTTTCTTTCTCTCTTTATTCCTTCTGTTCTTTATCCTGCTTTTCCTTCCTTCCTTTATTCCTCTTTTTATTCCTTACTCTCTCTTTCCCTTCCTTCCTTCCTTCCTTCCTTCCTTCCTTCCTTTCTCTCTTTATTCCTACCAATGTTTATCCCTTCCTTCCTTTCTCTCTCTTTCTTTCTTTATTCCTTCCTTCCTTTGTCTTTATTCCTTCTGTTCTTTATCCCGCTTTTCCTTCCTTCCTTCATTCCTTCCTTCCTTTCTTCCTTCCTTCCTCTTTTTCTTCCTTCCTTTCTCTTTTGATTCCTTCCTCTCTCTGTTCCTTTCTTCCTTTCTCTCTTTATTCCTACCAATTTTTATCCCTTCCTTCCACTCTCTTTCTTTCTTTTGTTCTTTCCATCTATTTACATCTCTGGCTTTCCTTTCCCTTCCTTTTCCCTTTCATTTCCCTTCCTTTTCCTTTTTCCTTTCCTTTCCCTTCCTTTCCCCTCTTTCCTTTCCTTTCCCTTCCTTTCCTTTCCTTTCCTTTCCCTTCCTTCCCTTTCCCCTTCCTTTTTCCTTCTACCATGTTACTATTGGATACAGCAATTAGCCTAACAGAGCAGGGCTACAGGCTCTTGTCAAAGAAACCATAGGAAATCACCAGCCTGCTTCTTAGCAGTTTCATATTCCAGGCTCTTCAAAAAGCAAGAATGCTGTCAGTCACCTAGACCCAGGTAGTGAGCCATAAGGGTGCAGAAAGTGATCGGAGGATGAAAATAAAAGTGGTTGGCTTTGCCTACTGAGTCAATTTTCGTGGAACCTTTTTCCCATCTGACTTTTTCCATTACACAAAGAATTAACAAATAATAAATATGAGCTCCTAGACTCTGGGTGTGGACTAAATCATGGATTTCGTTGGTGTGGTTTAAGGTAATATTTGCTCATCATGTGAATCTTCTTAAGAGAGATGCCAAAATGTTATTAAAAATACACAAGTATGGGAATAGCTGAGAACACACCTGGCTTCATTACACAAAGAATGTGTCAGTATGCTCTGCAGGCGCTTCATTCCCGCCAGCAAGGAGCTCAGAGAGGGACATTTATGCCACCAGGGCAGGCAGTGTGCTATGGGCACTTTTTGCTCTTGGCTTTCTGTGTGGGAAAATCTTGGATCTTTATTTCTGTGGCATTGGATTGTACAACCCCACAAAAAAATACCAACTAAACATAAAAAACTCCTAAATTACAATAATAATAAAAAATCAAGAAACCAAATGTGGTCGAAAATGAGGCCAAAATATGGCCAACACCTTTTTTTGGGGTTTAAAACAGACTATGCCAAGTTTGACCTTTATTACAGCTGACCTTTTACCTTTAGGCAAACAGACCAATACCAATGTTAAAACCAAAACCACCAGCACCTAGTAACCAATCACCAGGTTACCACCATAAATACTGTCCACCCACAAAGATTTACCTTTATTATACAGGGTGGGCCATTTATATGGATACACCTTAATAAAATGGGAATGGTTGGTGATATTAACTTCCTGTTTGTGGCACATTAGTATATGTGAGGGGGGAAACTCTTCAAACTGGCCGCCATGGTCACCACCCATCTTGAAAAGTTTCCCCCCTCACATATACTAATGTGCCACAAACAGGAAGTTAATATCACCAACCATTCCCATTTTATTAAGGTGTATCCATATAAATGGCCCACCTTGTAGTTTCATTAAAAGGCTTAACCCTGATGACAATAAAAAAAAAAAGATGGGGGAGCAGTTGTGTGTAGACATGTGCAAAATTGTTTCGTTCCGAATTCATTTTCCTTCAAAACCCCAAAAATGTGTTAATTCGGAAATATTAGAATTAACACAAACCCGTTTAAGTAATTTTTCAGAAATTTGAAAATTTGGAAATTTGAGAACCCGAAATGCAAAAATTTGAAAATTCAAAAATCCGATAATAAAAGCAATTTGGTTGTTAGTGAACGTAACAAATACAAATTTATCCAAAGTTACGAATTATCTGAAATAATGAATGACACATCTAAAAGAATGGAACACGACAAATTAATAAATAATAATAATAATAAAAACATTTTTATTTTTATTAATATTATTATATATTATTATTAATTTGTTACATTCCATTTGTTTAGATGTGGCATTCGTTATTTCAGATAATTCGTAACTTCGGATCAATTCATATTTATTACGTTCACTAACAGCCAAATTTGAAAGGAAATTCCAATACCTATAATTTAATAGTTGGTTACTTTTAGTCAGTTATTATTTTGGATTTTCAAATTTTCTGATTTTTGTCTTATTTTCGAATTTTCGAGTTTCCGAATTTCCAAATTTCTGAATTTTTGGATTTTCAAATCTCCGAAATTCCGAACTTATTCAAAATAATGTTACGAATTGATTCAAAATAATGAATTTCGTTCATAACGATTAGCCCAAAAAACTAAAAAAAAAAAAAAAAAAAGATTGAAACAAAAGCGAACAAATTTTTTGGCAGTGCACATCTCTAGTTGTGTGTCACCATCCCATAAGGACTCTTTCTTAGCTCAATGTTACTAGCAGATTAAATGTGTATATACACGTGTACAGAGGAGCAACCCTTTAGGCATGAAACAAAATTGGAGAAGTTGAACTGCAGACTCTGGGGTGACTAATATTCTCTGCTGTGTGTCCAGGGATGTCTTGCACCATGCATGAAGGAAGGGACATCCAAACTCACTCAGAATGATACTTTTAAAGCACTGGACCCACTCTAATTCCAGGAAACTATGACATCATCTGCACCAGGACAAGGAAACATCCCCACTCTTGACACTTGCCATCTGCCAAAGTGGTGTCTAGTTTGTAGGCAGGTTGAAATGTGTTGGTTATAGCAAGTTAGCGCTGGCCAAGGCTGGGGAAAGGGTTAACTGGTGTAAGCTCAGTTCCCAGGCTTTTTGGTCCTAGCCAACCCACTTATGTTATAAAAAAGAGGGAAGGCTGAGGTCCAGGGGCTGCTTCCTAGCTGAACTGGTTGGCTCCGTTCTGCTTGGGGTATTGGGACTGCTTGGGGACAGCTAAGCCATGGTCAATGACATAATGAACTCTCGCCGCACAGAGGTATGCCTGGGCAGCCACATTACAAGAGTTAGGGTTAGGGGCATGGGCGTCCGCAGGTAGGGGCAAGGGGGGACAAGTGCCCCCCCTGGAATCAGGGATCGCAAGGTGTCCGCCATAGGTGTGTGCACGGTTGTGCCCAGGCACGCACACCCTAATCACCCGAGTGCAGCGCACAGAGTGTGAGCAGGTGCTGGATGCTGGAACACTCTCCCATGTACCAGCACCCGGCACAGGAAGGTAGATTAGACTGTGGATGGCAGCCGGCAGTCTAGCATCGGGAGTCAGCACACACAAAACCCTTCCTGCTCTCCCAGCTCTGCATATACAGACCGAGGAGGGGGCAAGGTGGGTTATCCACAGCCACTCAAGCCTGCAGCGTGTATCAACAGGAGCCTGACCTGCCACTGTGAGTTATAGACAACTCTCTTCTGTGGGGGGAAGAAAGCTCTGTGGGGGGGATTGGGTATGCATACTATCATAGCGCACGCCTGGAATCTGCACCCAGTACATAGCACACGCCTGGAATCTGCACCCTGTACATAGTAGCACACGCCTGGAATCTACACCCTGTACATAGCACACGGCTGGAATCTGCACCCTGTACATAGCACACAGCTGGAATCTGCACCCTGTACATAGCACACGTCTGGATTCTGCACCCTGTACATAGCACACGTCTGGATTCTGCACCCTGTACATAGTAGCACACGCCTGGAATCTGCACCCTGTACATAGTAGCACACGCCTGGAATCTGCACCCTGTACATAGTAGCACACGCCTGGAATCTGCACCCTGTACATAGCACACGGCTGGAATATGCACCCTGTCCATAGCACACGTCTGGATTCTGCACCCTGTACATAGCACATGCCTGGAATCTGCACCCTGTACATAGCACACGCCTGGAATCTGCACCCTGTACATAGCACACGCCTGGAATCTGCACCCTGTACATAGCACAAGTCTGGAATTTGCACCCTGTACATAGCACACGTCTGGATTCTGCACCCTGTACATAGCACACGCCTGGAATCTGCACCCTGTACATAGCACATGCCTGGAATAAAGTCTGCCATTTCCCCCTTAAAAATAAATTGCGAGTTGCGGCTAAGCCCCTCCCATTCATGACATTGTCGAAAGGCGCGGAGCATGGGTGAACTTAAAATGATGCCCCCCCCTGAAAAAAGTTCTGCGGACGCCCATGGTTAGGGGAAAGACGTTGTTCATATCCACTTGAAGACCAAGCTTTTTCTGGCACTTTTTGTTTACATGTATCAGTTTTTTTGCTATAAAATTACTTAGAAACCCCAAACATTATATATATATATTTTTAAAGCAGAGGCCCTAGAGAATAAATTGGTTTGTTTTGCAATTTTATATGTCACACGGTATTTGCGCAGCCGTTTATTCAAACGCAATTTTTTGGAATTTGAATTTTAATGCAAAAAAACGATACATAACCCAATTTTGTGGTAAAATATAAAAGATGATGTTACGCCGAGTAAATAGATACCAAATATGTCAAGCTTTAGAATTGCGCATGCTCGTGCAATATTGAGAAACAATGTAATTCCTACTATCCATGGGCGACGTTTTAAAAGCCTTTACAGGTTACCGCTTTAGATTTACAGAGAAGGTCTGGTGCTAGAATTATTACCAATGATCTGATGCCCCTGGTGATACCTCACACGTGTGGGATGATCGCTGTTTGCATGCATGCCAGGCCGACACACAGATAGTTAGCTGCTCCGATTGCTATTACAAGAGAGCCAACCGTCGTCTCTAAAAAACGGTACCGGGATGATGTAGCTGCAGGCATCACCCTGGTACAACCACTTTAAGTCCTATGACACCAGGTACGAGATTTGGCGGCTATTAAGTGGATATTGACCTGTCATGCAGCACTTGCTTAGTAAAGTTACATGTACCGTAATGAGCCTGGTCTAAAGTTATTCAAAGTGGTGCATGTTGATTTTGGCATAGCTAAAACAAATCAGGGTCTGTAAAGCACAACGGGATATGAAGTAACACCACTACAAAGGGTTAACTCAGCAAGACAAGGAAGAGAAGTGTAGTTGCTAAGAGTAACTAAGCACAAGTTTGAGACATAAAGCGACCAGTCGTTAAGCGTGGTACCTGGTAAAGATGAGAGGTCCTCCGTTAGCGAGGGAGTCGATATTCTGGCTCCCTCCCTAGCAGTCAGGATCCAATAGAAACCGGATCCGGACCCACATCACGGAGATCTATGGCCTGATCACGAGCTACGGGAAATGAAGAAGTTAACAAGTGCATGCTTGAGGTCCACGCTAGGTGCATGGTGGGACCCCATTCTGTTCCTGGGAGTGAGGTATGCTGGACTGGTGGGGTGAGAGCAGGCTCAGAAACATACATCATGTACAGCAGTGTTCCCCAACCCTATCCTCAAGGCCCACCAACAGGCCATGTTTTCAGGATTTCCATTATTTTGCACAGGTGATTTGATCAGTTTCACTGCCTTAGTAATTACCACAGCTGATTCATGTGAGGGAATTCCTGAAAACATGACCTGTTGGTGGGCCTTGAGGACTGGGTTGGGGAACACTGATGTACAGTGTGTAGTGACATGGGACAAGCCATGCACCGAGGAAGTCTGTATGTTATTTTACTGCACACAGTGAAAGTTCATCTCTAAGTCGGGGAACTACCTTAATGTTTGATTCTCACATGACCGCAGTCCACCTGGTCCGGGGCAATGATGTATGGCGAAAGGTAACCGAAGATGACTCCCCACCCACAAGTTGTCCATGGTCTCCTTACGCAAAACCTATATTTTATTTAACTCCAACCCAAGTGGTAAGTTTGACCGATCTACCACTAACACCCAACCAAGTCCTCCCCAACCTACCAACCGGCATAACTAAACCATAAAAAGGTACTGCTGCCAGAATCCCAACTATAAGACTCCTTGAGCACCTACTACAACAGAGATGAATACCATTACTGGTATGTATCCCATATTTTCTATGGAGAAAGTAGGGCATGACTTGGAGCAGTTTAAAGACCAATGGGGATTTGAAATTCTGAGGGTTTGGGCAATCCAAACTCTCTGTTGCTTGCTCAGTTAATCAGTGCTCCTGTTTCCCTTTATAACGCACATGTCTTTAAAGCGGAGTTCCACCCAGAATTTTCAATTTTTTTTGGCATCCACTCTTTTCATACTAAATAGATGTAACCTTTTGTTTCCTTACTTTCAAACCGCCTAGTAATTCCATGTATTTTGTACTCACAATTTTGTTTCTCTCACTGCTGGACTTTTCCATTTTAGGTGAGGGCACCTGAAGCCCATCCTGGGTCTCCTGGCATCTCTTCCTGAAAGAAGTGCATGGTGGGTAAAGATCATGCACTCCTCGATCTCGGTCCGCCTTAAATCACATCATTTCCTGTCTGGAAATAACACGATTTTACAGTACAGTGGAGCCCACTAACTCCTGGGAAATGATGAGTCACATCTCCCAGGAGGCCAGGGGAAGCAGGAGGTGAGGAAAAGAGCCTTGGACCTAATAGGGGCAGATTACAGAGACCACCTAGCAACAAGCGACTTAGGGTGAGTGTAATTTTTTTTTTCCTTCAAAGGTAAGTCTATATAGGCAAAGGACTTGAATGATGTAAAAAAAAAAAATTCTGGGTGGAACTCCGCTTTAAGCAGTTTGTGAGATTTCAAGCGAGTGCAAAGAATCATATCTTGCATGTGTCAGACCAGATTCCAGTATATGTGGTGTTTGGCTGTGAAAAAGCCATCCATGCTCCTCTGAGGGATCTCAAGCCACCCCCTGCCCCCTGAGAGAAATTTACAGTGACATTATACTTCCTTTACTTTGAGGTCTTGAGCTCTGATAAGCAATCTTGTATAGGGGCGGTTGGAGCACGGAAGTTGGTGAAGGTGTTTTATTACGTTGAATTTCAGAAGTGCACATTAAAAATTATTGTGGGATTTTTTTGTGGACTTGCTTTTTTATATTTGACTTGATTTGATTTGGGTGACTGGGCAACACTTTATATAAGATGTTCTCCTTAAGCCAAACCTATATTTTATTTATCTCCAACCCGCGTGCTAAGTTAGACCAGTCTACCTCTAGCACCCAACAAAGTCCTCCCCAACCTACCAACTGGCATGACTAAACCATACAAAGGTACTGCTACCAGAATTCCAACTGTAAGACTCTTTGAGTACCTACTACAACTAGGATAAGTATCCATTACTGGTATACATCCTATATTTTCTATGGAGAAAGTAGGGCATGGCTTGGAGGAGTTTAAAAAACAAACAGGGTAGACTTAATCCAGAATCCAATATTCCAGGGGTGTGGGCAATTCACTTTCTCTGTTGTTTGCTCTAGAGTTGATCGAACCTCAAGACGTTGGGGTTCTGCTGATTCGGCCGAACTTCGGGACAAATTCCGAGTTCGGGTCCGGACAGAACCCGAACTGTGACCCGGACCCCGAACCCCATTGAAATCAATGGGGACCCGAACTTTTAGGCACTAAAATGGCTGTAAAAAAGTCCTGGAAAGTCCTAGAGGTCTGCAAAAGGAAGGAAAATGGGGGTAAGGGTCGGACAAGTGCCCTACAAAGAAATGGGGACAGGGAAATAACTTAAAAGCATTTTTAAACAAAAATCACATAAATAATCAAAAATGGAGGTGGACGTGGACCATCTTCAAACTTTGTGTGAAAAGTATTAATTAGCGGGAGAAGCCATATCCCTCCCCCCTGCCAGCCCTGCCCCCATACAATTAGAACACACTGCGGGAACACAGTTAACCCTTAGAGAGCCCCCTCCAGGTTAACCCCTTCACTGCCAATGACATTTACACAGTAAGCAATGCATTTTCATAGCACTGATCGCTGTATAAATGCCAATGGTCCCAAAAAAGTGTCAAAATGGTCGCCGCAATATCACAGTACCGCTAAAAATCGCAGATCGCCGCCATTACTATTTAAAAATAAATAACCCATAAATTAATTTTCATCATTCGTAAACGCGGCAACTTTTGCGCAAACCAATCAATAAACACAGATTGCTATTTTTTTCTACCAAAAATATGAAGAATATAAATCGGCCAAAACCGATGAAAAAAAAAATGTTTTTTATATTTTTTTTTGGATTTGTATTTTAGCAAAAAGTAAGAAATATTGTTGTTTTTTTTTTTTTTTTACAAAATTGTCGCTCTTCTTTTGTTTATAGCGGCGATCAGAAATGATGCAGAGGGGATTAAATACCACCAAAAGAAAGCTCTATTTGTGGGTAAAAAAAGGACGTGCATTTTGTTTGGGTACAACGTCGCACGACCGCGCAATTGTCAGTTAAAGTGGCGCAGAGCCCAATCGCAAAAAGTGCTCCGGTCCTAAAAGGGGAAATCCTTCCGGGGCTGAAGTGGTTAATTAATGTTCCTGTTTCTTCAGAATTAGGTTCTTGGCACCGGGGGATGTTTGTTCATATTGGCACAAGTGTGATGTTACTCACAGCTCAAATATTGTATAAGTTTCCCGTTACAGTGAGAAATGATTGTGTTTGAAGCCATTGAGGACCTCTGTTAGGTAAGCCTGGCCAGTAATTACAAGCAATGATTTCAGATTCTAACATCATTTGCAACTATACTAAATAGAGGGTGATGGAGAGCATGGTCAGCGGCACGGAGAGACTACATGTTAATCATTGCCCAACAGGGATGGCGGTAGTTCCTGCCAATCACACAACCCCTTCAAGGACAGGATCTCTGCTCAAGTTCAAACCTAATAGACATACTGACTTTATCCTTATTACCAGTACCTTTTCTTCATTTTCTAGGGTGGTTTACTTCACCATCTGTAAGTATTGGCCTGTCCTGTAGAATTACTATTGCCTTTCCAGCTGAAATTCTTCACTATTGGCTTACAAGTGATCCAACAATCTTCGTAATGAACTGGTGCCAGCTTCATCATCATCATTATTATTATTATAATGCATGGTTTATATAGCACCAACAGTTTGCGCAGCACTTTACATGAGGGCAGACAGTACAGTTACAATGCAATTCAATACAGGAGGAATCAGAGGGCCCTGCTCGTTAGAGATTACAATCTAAAACGGAGGGTTAAGTGATACAAAAGGTAATAGCTGTGGGGGATGAGCTGATAAAGAAAGTGGAAATACAGTTGTTAGGTGGAGGCAGGATAGGCTTCCCTGGAGAGAAGGGTTTTCAGGGATAGCCTAAAAGTGGACAGAGTAGGAGATAGTCAGACAGAATGGGGTAGGGCATTCCAAAGGATGCGAGAGGCTCGGGAGAAGTCCTAAAGATGAGCATGGGAGGAGGTGACAAGGGACCTAGAGAGCAAGGTCTTATGAGGACCAAAGAGAAGGATTTGGTTGGTATTTTGAGACTAGGTTAGTAATGTAGCTGGGGGCCGAGTTGTGGATGGCTTTGTTATTGTTATTGTTTGTATTTTGAATCTAATTCATTGGCTGAGCCGAAGCCAGTGGAGGGAATGTCGGAGACGGGTATCAGACACTGAATGGTTGGTAAGGTGGATGAGTCTGGCAACAGCATTGAAGGGACTGAAGGGAGGATAGCCTACGTAAAGGTAATCCAACGAGTTGCAGTTCATATATAAACCTCAACGGGTTAAAATTGTTGGGGATGTTGGACAATGCCATTTTGTTATGAACGGTGACTCACTAACCCATCCTTGTACTGGACATAGATTTGCTATGAAATACAGTAAATCCAACATGATATATTTTTGTGTGTTTGTGTATGTAGACCAACCACCCCAAAAGTACACACAAGGATTAGTAGGCATAGAAGAAATATCTGTAATTTTGAGTTCCCCACTCCCACGTTTGGCTCAACATTTCACAGAAGTCAAACATAATGCTTCTCAATTAGGTTTTATGATCATGGAACAAGTTCATCAAGACAAGAGGTGAGCATTTTCTAGACAAGTTGTCACATCAAGATCTCAATTTGATTTACAGAGTGGACACCCTAGAGCAGTGGTTCTCAACCCTGTCCTCAAGTACCCCCAACAGGCCATGTTTTGGGAATTTCTCTTAGATAAAATGGCTGTCCAAAATACCAAGCCATTGACTGATTTAAAGCACCTGTTCATGATAAAGGAAAACCTACAAGCATGGCCAAGGGCGTATCATCAAATCAGTGGGTCTGTGTGCAAGATCCAAAGTGGGCCCCCCGCCGCGGCAAAAAAATGGCTATTGTTTAAACTAACTAGTGGGTGTGGCTTAAAGGGGGCGTGGTTCGATGAGGTTGTGGTTTGAGTCTGAGAGATGGAGGAAGGAAGAAAGAAAGAGATAGGGAGGGAGAGAGAAGAGAAGGAAAGAAAGAGGGATGGAGGGACAGCAGGCCCAGATCCTACACAACAATAGCAATATGTGTATTTCAGAAAATTTAACAATCAGCAAATAAAGATACTCCAATCACCTGGTGTTAGTGCTTCAATCTTACCGGCACCATGGTTGGTATGGTGTCAGGATGATTGAAGTTCATTATTTCTTATATAACATTGTAGTATAAAATTACATTTTTCAACTCACCATAGTGCAGAATCACTGGGAGCCCTGAGCGTGTGACTTGCCACGTCGCCTGCCACCAGATGCCATTAGGTGTCCCCAGCAGAGTGTCTCCTTACATCAGGGTGTCCCCAGCAGTCAGTGTGCCTCCTTATATCAGGGTGTCCCCAGCAGTCAGTGTGCCTCCTTATATCAGGGTGTCCCCAGCAGAGTGCCTCCTTATATCAGGGTGTCCCCAGCAGAGTGCCTCATTATATCAGGGTGTCCCCAGCAGAGTGCCTCCTTACATCAGGGTGTCCCCAGCAGAGTGTCTCATTATATAAGGGTGTCACCAGCAGTCAGTGTGTCTCCTTATATCAGGGTGTCCCCAGCAGAGTGCCTTCTTATATCAGGATGTCCCCTGCAGAGTGCCTCCTTATATCAGGGTGTCCCCAGCAGAGTGCCTCCTTATATCAGGGTGTCCCCAGCAGTGTGACTCCTTATATCAGGGTGTCCCCAGCAGCGTGCCTCCTTATATCAGGGTGTCCCCAGCACAGTGCCTCCTTATATCAGGGTGTACTCAGCAGAGTGCCTCCCTATATCAGGGTGTCCCCAGCAGAGTGCCTCCTTATATCAGGATGTCCCATGCAGAGTGCCTCCTTATATCAGGGAGTCCCCAGCAGAGTGCGTCCTTATGTCAGGGTGTCCCCAGCAGAGTGCCTCCTTATATCAGGGTGTCCCCTGCAGAGTGCCTCCTTATATCAGGGTGTCCCCAGCAGAGTGCCTCCTTATATCAGGTTGTCTCCAGCAGAGTGCCTCCTTATATCAGGGTGTCCTCAGCAGAGTGCCTCCTTATATCAGGTTGTTTCCAGCAGAGTGCCTCCTTACATCAGGGTGTCCCAAACAGAGTGCCTCACTATATCAGGATGTCCCCAGCAGAGTGCCCCCTTATATCAGGGTGTCCCCAGCAGAGTGTCTCCTTATATCAGGGTGTCTCCAGCAGAGTGCCTCCTTACATCAGGGTGTCCCCAGCAGAGTGCCTCCTTATATCAGGGTGTCCTCAGCAGAGTGTCTCCTTATATCAGGGTGTCCCCAGCAGAGTGCCTCCTTATATCAGGGTGTCTCCAGCGGTCAGTGTGCCTCCTTATATCAGGGTGTCCCCAGCAGAGTGCCTCCTTATATCAGGGTGTCCCCAGCAGAGTGCCTCCTTATATCAGGTTGTCCCCAGCAGAGTGCCTCCTTATATCAGGGTGTCTCCAGTGGTCAGTGTGCCTCCCTATATCAGGGTGTCTCCAGTGGTCAGAGTGCCTCCTTATATCAGGGTGTCCCCAGCAGAGTGTCTCCTTATATCAGGGTATCTCCAGCAGAGTGCCTCCTTATATCAGGGTGTCCCCAGCAGAGTGCCTCCTTACATCAGGGTGTCCCCAGCAGAGTTCCTCCTTATATCAGGATGTCCCCAGCAGAGTGCCTCCTTATATCAGGGTGCCCTCAGCAGAGTGTCTCCTTATATCAGGGTGTCCTCAGCAGAGTGTCTCCTTACATCAGGGTGTCCCCAGCAGAGTGCCTCCTTATATCAGGGTGTCCCCAGCAGAGTGCCTCCTTATGTTAGGGTGTCCCAGCAGAGTGCCTCCTTATATCAGGGTGTCCCCAGTAGAGTGCCTCCTTATATCAGGGTGTCCCCAATGGTCAGTGTGCCTCCTTACATCAGGGTGTCCCCAGCAGAGTGCCTCCTTATATCAGGGTGTCCCCAATGGTCAGTGTGCCTCCTTATATCAGGGTGTCCCCAGCAGAGTGCCTCCTTATATCAGGGTGTCCCCAGCAAAGTGCCTCCTTATATTAGGCGCACCAGGAGAGGGGAGGGGTGTCACTTCTTTACTCATTTTTTTTACGCCCTCACCTGGAGCCATTTGGGGTACGGGGGGGGGGCTCAGGCTGTGAATGGAGAGGACTGGAGCCCTTAATAATCCATTGCAGCAGAGCAGCCAGCCATTTACCCCTATGTCATTTATGTAGGCATTA
>BLSH010324927.1:772360-786322 GCA_018402905.1 Glandirana rugosa | reverse complement strand
AGGTGCACAACTCTTCGACGTCCCGTCGGTTAGTTGTTCGCAAAGTGACCAAACGGGAACCTTCTTGATCTGCAACTCAAAGCAGCGGTATGTAAAATCTCTAATTTCTGCTATCTGTCCTCAGAGCAACAGCACAGACAGCAGTAGTAAAGTAATCTATCTCAGGATGCAGGATCAGGTCTTAAAATGTCTCAAATCTGTCCCTCAAGCTTTCAGCTTCCTTTCCCTACACTAAGCCAAGGAGCATGTGACTGCAGCACTGTGATTCCAGCTTATAAAGAGGCTGGGTCACATGATGCACTGGCCAATCACAGCCATGCCATTAGTAGGCATGGCTGTGATGGCTTCCAAGGGCAAACCAGTGAAACGCTTGTTGATTGGCTGCCCTGCAGCTTCTCAACACGTGGAGTAAAATAGCAGAACCCCGGACCGAACCCGAACGATTTTTGAAATGTCCGGGTCCGTGCCACGGACACCCGAAAGTTCGGTACGGACCCGAACGTTACAGTCCGGGTTCTCTCAACACTAATAGAGACACTTTAGAATACTTGAATACCAAGTTTCCCCGTACACCGACTTTCTATACCCTCCCTAAGACCCATAAGAATATCCTGTCCCCTCCTAGGCCGACCGATAGTATCTGAGATAGGGTCATTAACAGAAAATGCTAGCAGATTTGTGGATACCTTTTTACTACCACATGTACTTGGCCTACCCTCATATATTCGTGACACCACGGACCTGCTCAGACATTTGGAGGGTGTTCATGTCCCTCCGGGCGCCCTGGTCGTGGCCATAGATATTGAGGCATTGTACTCGAGTATCCCCCACGAGCAGGGCGTCCAGATGACTGGATCCTTCCTCTATGAGCAGGACCATACCACATGGACCTTAGTGGACTTCATTTTAGAGCTCCTGCATTTCATACTTACCAAAAACTACTTTACATTCATGGAACAGCTCTACTTGCAAGTCCAGGGGGTCGTAATGGGCACAGCTTGTGCACCTTCATACGCTAATCTATTTTTGGGGGAATGGGAAAGGTCAATCTTTGCAGAGGAACTGTTTCAACCATTCCTCCAGCACATTTTATGCTGGTATAGATTCATTGATGACCTACAGATCATGTGGACTGGTGGGGTGGATCAACTCCTCCAATTCATTGAGCAACTTAATAAAAGGAAACTTGGGACTTTAAATGACATAATTCTGATATGTTGTATACTTTTGCATAATCAGGTTATGATTGTCCATGATCTCTGATTATGATTATTTTTATCCCTTCATATGTTTTTTTTATGTACCTGTGACTATCTAAATAAAACCTGTTTTTTACCATCATCCATCATTACTTATTTTCCACCATGTGTGTCATTTAAAGTCCCAAGTTTCCTTTTGTAATTTTTTCAGTTAATAGGGATGGAAATGCATGACCCTACCATGCCATGACTTCGCTAAAAGTCCCAATTCTCTCCCCAATTTCTCCCATTTTTTATAGTCAATAGGGATGGACGCACATGGTGGTTAAATATTTACTATTATATTATATTTTGGTATTTGCGACACCCTCATACACCTTGCCTTATTTAGTGTCATTTGTTTACATTCCACGTTGCTTCTCCCTTTCTTTGCCCATGCATGGCGGAGGCCAGCTGGGGTGCGGCCCGGCCCCGTCTCTGACGGGTCCGGGGGCTGCGACACACACCGGGGTCTTTTCCCTCCCCCTCCTCCCTATAGGGTTCGGGATGTTGTATGTGGGGGGGGCGGATCCCTCCTCGCTGTGTGTAGGCGCTACGTCATCCAGTCCTACCACGCTGCCTCCACTGGTGTGCAGCGCCGACTGGATTCCCATGCTCGCGGATGCGTGGTGGAGGGCGGACCGCCAGTCCTCCTGATTGGTTGTGCCTGGGGGTGGGCGGTTCCTCCTCCGCCTTTCGCTCCTGCGTGCGTGGCGAGGGCGGGTGGTTAGGCGGCGGCTCCTATATCAGGAGGCGTCTGGCGTGGGTCTGGATACCTCCGGCATATTGACACACCCTGCACCTCGGCCATGGTTCTGGCCTTCACCACTACTCCAGGTATATTTTACATTTACCACTGTCCCACCTCCCCCTTGTGGGGCGGTGGGGCTTGCCCTCCACCTTCACCCTTTGCCCCCCCTCCTACACTGATTCCACTTCCCTATGCCTCTTCCTTGATCCCCACACACATCCCACATTTAGCCACACATACACTCACTGTCACTGACCCACTCACTCCATCTGTTCACAGGCACACACTGCTGGAGGTTCCTTTCCTGTGCCGGGTGCCTCCCTGGTTGAAGCCGCTGCTATGTACCTCAGCCGCTGGACCCGTCTATCCTGGGCGCCTGTTTGCTCCCCGGTGGTCGGCCGCCACTGCGTGGATGCGGTAAGTGGAGATAGAAGCACCTCTGTATTTTTGGGGGGCACTTCCCCCCCTTTTCTCGTTTTACCTCTATGACACTAACGGCAAAATTTACTTTTTCATCTATTACAGATGAATAACACATCTGCTCCTGATGAGTGATTATAGTATCATGAAACGCGTAGAGCTACCATTAACCCATTACGCTATACCACAGCACCATTTATTATTACCCTACTGGTTAAACCCTTTCAAGGGGGGCATGATGAGGTCCTGAGCTACACAGATTGCCATCTGTGCATCACTACCATTTGTACATATATATTGATGGATCGGGGAACAAGTGTATACATATATATAATTATGAAATTGCCATCTGTGCATCACTACAATTAATACATGTATCGATGGATCGGGGAACAAGTGCATATATATATATATATATATATATATATATATATATATATATATATATATATATATAATTATGAAATTTTAATTCTATGTTGTATACTTTTGCATAATCATGTTATGATTGTCCATGATCTCTGATTATGATTATTTTTATCCCTTCATATGTTTATTATGTACCTGTGACTATCTAAACAAAACCTCTTTTTTACCATCATCCATCATTACTTATTTTCCACCATGTGTGTCATTTAAAGTACCAAGTTTCCTTTTGTCATTTTTTCAATTAATAGGGATGGAAGTGCCAATTCTTTCCCCAATTTCTCCCATTTTTTATAAGCAACTTAATAAGAACTCACTCAATCTTCACTGTACATATATTTTTGATTCTACCAATATTCCCTTTTTGGATATTAGGTTAATTATCAATGATCAGCACCAAATTGACACTGATTTGTATAGGAAGCCCACTGCGGGCAACACTCTACTCTGTGCCTCTAGTGCACATCCTCGTTCCCTTGTGCAGAGTATCCCCTACGCCCAGTACTTACTCCTACGGCGGGATTGTACCAAAGATGAAGATTTCTTTTCACAAGCTGCAGCTCTTCGACAGCGACTCTTGGCCAGAGGGTATACATGTACCAACCTTAGAAAAGCCTTCAACAAGGCCATTTCACGGCCCCATACCTCTCTTCTCTTCAGACGCCCTAGAGCCAAATCCCGTGAGACAGTTGGGGTGGTCACCCAATATTCTGCCCACCATAACTCGCTACGATCTGCCCTATTCCAGCACTGGCACCTCCTCACCGACCATCATATCCTAAAAAAATATGTCCGCTCTACTCCGGAATTGATTTTTAGGAGAGCTACTTCACTTCGTGATACGCTTACCAGCATTCACTATCAACCTTTATCTACACGACCCTCGGGACCTCGCGGCACGTTGCGCTGTGGGAGCTGCCCGCGATGCCCTTGGGTCTTGGAAGGTACATACTTTGAACTCCCTAATGGCAAAACCTTTTCACCCTCTTTTAATGCCAATTGTGGTACGAAGGGATTAGTGTATTTGATGGTCTGTGAATGTGGCGCCTTTTATGTAGGCAAGACTATACGCGAGTTTAGACAACGTATCGGGGACCACCTCTATGTCTCCTTCGGTGGCAAGTTAACCACCGTATGTAGACATATCGGTTTATACCACCGATACAATCTAGAGGTGGTAAAATTTCTGGTCCTTGAGGTAATCCCTGAGGACCCCAGGGGAGGGGACTGGGATCGTCGGATTCTACAGCGGGAAACCCTGTGGATCGAACGTCTGGGGGCCAATTCCCCACCTGGTATCAATGAGGTGCACACATACTAATCCTTTTTATAGATCTCCCCCTAGAGGGGACTTTTTGTCCACATGTGACCATGTCCTTCCCTGCCTAGGTTCGGGCGAATCCCCTATATAGAATGTTCCTCTAAATCAAATTTAGTACAATTTACCAACAAAACTAATTTTTTGGCCCACATTTAATTATGGTGGACCTTATTGGTCACTTCTCTTTTTTGCTAGGTCTCTATGATGTAAACTTACAATTTTTTGCCCCACTACAACAGACTTTCACCCATCCGCTCTGTCCGATGGATGTAAAGTCTGTGCATGAGTGGAAGCTTGTTCAGCATAGCTGGCGGTACTTCGCAGTACCATTAGGTTGCAAGCTTATGCCGTTTTACTTCCTAGTCTATGTTCTAAACATATATTCTCCATCTAGGTCGCGCTAGGGACGGTTGTCCCCTAGCAGTGGGCATGTGACCCCTCTGTTTGCGGTGGCGTTGCTAGGCAGCGCCTCCGCACTCGCCATGGCGCCGGCTCACTTGACCGAGCGATGTGATTGGCTTCACACCTGGTTCATATGGTGTGTGGGAGGGGCCAGGCACGGGCACGCCGGACTCAGCTGATGCTGATGATCCGGCGTTCCCGTGCAGGGGATAAATGGAGCAGCTGGCCTCATCCTCCTCCACGGCTGTTCCCCCAGAGACACTGTGTTTCTTGTCATCTTACTTGGTAAGTTTTACTTCTCTGCACTAGTCTATCAGCCCTTTTTGGAGCGGTTTGCGTGGTTACCCATGCAGCGCTCTTTGGCTGACCGGCCTTGACTTCATTTGTACTCAGACCTGTGTGTATATCTTCTACCTAGATACATGTGCAGTATAGCTTTATACCTTTTCGGATTCCAGTATACCTCCTTTACCTGAAGCCTCCTGGATCCAGCTACATCTTATCAGTCCCTGACCTCTGTCTCTGGGGGAACCTTTTTGGCCGCCGTCCTATTTGGAGGTGGGTTTGTACATAGACCCTTATTATTTTTGTTATCTGATTTTCTTGATAGGTGCGTGGGGACTCCATCTCTTATCTGGCTCCTATCCCTCGGTCCACTGCCTCCCTCTCTCCCCTCTCTCCCCTTTCCCCCTCCCCTCTTCCCCCCTCCCCACTCCCTCCCTCCCTTGTTTCCCCATTCCTCTTCCTCCACTCCCTTTTTCCCTCATTCCTTTTCCCTTCCTTTCCTACCTGTGTGTCCTCTTCCCCTTTTCTTTCTGTCCCCTCCCCTTTTTTCCTCCTCCCCCCTCTCCCCCCCACTTTTCTTCCCCCCTTTCTCCATTCCTTTCCTTCCCTAGTTTTATTCCTCCCTTCTCCTCCTCTTTTCATTCCCCAGTCCCTGCACCTTTCAAGTTTCCATCACAGGGACTTTCCTCTGTTCTTATAAGTTCTCTCTGGATGATACGTTATTGATGTTATCCCTCTTTACATATCGTTATTCTGCTCCATTTGTCCCCCATGTCCGCTGTGGGGGGATAGCCCCTAGTGGGTGTGTCTTTGGCCCTTGAAGTTGGCTGTGACCCTCTTGGGGTAAGTTAGTATCCAAATCTCCCAGCTTCATTCTTTATTTATGAATTGGTGCATATTAATTTATTGTTATCTTTATATTTATGTATAGTTTCTAAATGTCCCAGCTGTATTTTGATGACCAATCTCCTGAAGAAGCGGAATTCCCGTGAAACCGATCGAAAGCATCAGAAATAATTTACAGCCTACATGTTATGGGCCGGTGGTGTCCCTATTGGGGACCACTTTAGGCACCTTGTGTAACCCCACTATGGGATGTACTGAATATTGAGAAATGGATTTTATTATATGTCTTTGTATGTATCATATCTCAAATAAATTGTTTTAATATTTTTTCATATAAAATTGTGTTATCCCTGAGTGCGGAGATAGTCCATGCTTACACAATCAATAGTATTGGGTTGCTAGCGGGACACCCCATTTCCACATCCCTATTTTCAGAGCCAGTATCTCGATGAACGACTCAGGGTAAAAAAAAAAGGGTAACTGGAACCAGGGGCTTATCCTTCTGGATAACTGGAGATGAAACAATGCCACCTAAGGTCTGACCCCTACAGGACCTCAGGTGCAAGCGCCCCCCCGAATGGGTAGGACAAGACTTCAAAAAGTGAATTGCCTGGCCACAATAAAGGCACAATCTCTCCCTCCTCCTAAAGGCTCTCTCATCTGCAGAGAGATGTGTGAGCCCAACTGCATGGGTTCTACCTCACTGACAGGCTTGGAAACCAGGAGGTATGGGAGGTGAGGGAGGCACGGGTGGGCCTACAAAACTCGGACCCAAACGTACAAGAGGCTTCCACAAGCACTCCTTAAAGGAAGGTCTGTCTCGGAATCTGGAGTCAATGAGGATGGCAAACCTGATTAACCTCTCCAGCTCAGTGGGTATGTCTGGGGCTTCTATCTCATCTTTGATGTTATCCTAGAGATCATGAGCAAAAGCAGCCACGAGAGCCTCTGTCATGAACCTGCAATAACATTTCATGTCCTGTCCGTTTGCTTACCTTTCTGCATGAGTCCAGTTAGAGGCCATGCCTCCCTCACCTGTGTGCTTTAGTAGCCTTCTTCAGCTGGGCTCCACCCCAGGCCCCAATTAGGAACATTATTTAGCCTGCGATGCAGGTCAATATTGTGTGTTTGGCTTTATGTGTGTGCTTCTGCCGTGTGCTCTTCGTTTGTTCCCGTGTACCGATCTTGGCTTTCTTGACCTTTCTTGTCTGCTAGTGACCCCGATGCTCAGCTTGTTCCTTACCTTCCCTGTTTTGCCTGTGACCCCGACTTTGACGTGCCTCCTGTCTGTTTCTGTCTGCTCGTAGCCCTGACCCTTGGCTTTTCCACTGACCTTCTCTTGATATCCTGCACTGCTGCTTCCTCTCCATTCACCTGTAGCCAGCCGTGAGCGTGAGCTGGGGGACCGCGGGGGCCGTGACCTGGATCCAGTTGCAGCCAAGTCCATCCTTACCACCAGAGGCTCTGGTGAACACCTGCTGGCTCTTAGACTCCACGCCCTGGGGAAATCTATGATCTAGCTCCCTGTGCAATCTGTGTTTGAGTTCCAGCAGTCCTGCTTCCCTGCACCATCCTAAGCTCTAGTCGCAGCACTCAGCTAAGGGGTCACAACCCTAGTGGTGTGCCCCAAACCCAGTGGTGCACACCTGTCCCCTGCCATCAGGTGACCTGATAGCCTCATTGTTCCAAGCAACCTCTGCTTCCAGAGTATGTAATACAATGGCGTAATCGGAAACTGTTCTCATACCCTGCTTGATGGACATGAGGCTTTTGGCAGCGGTAGTGGAGTGTGCGGGAAAGTCAAATACCATTTTAAAGGAGGCCACAAACTCTGGGTAACTCTGGACAACAGGTTTCTGTGTCTCCCATAGAGGGTTTTCCAAGGCCAAGGCTCTGTGAGAAAGCAAAGAAATCACAAAGCTTACTTTGCTTATGTCCGTAGTGAATGTCTGGGGCAGCATCTCAACCCTCTGCATCAAATTGGATTGCCCCCAAATCGCTGGGGAAGCGGAGCAGAATCAGACATACTCCTTATAGAGGTAATATTTGAGGTGGGTGCCTGCACAGAAACTGACCCAGGCAGTTTATACAGCAGCAGAGCTGGCTTAACAAGGCAGGATATGGTCATCAGGTGAGACAGAGTGGAAGCTGAGACTGGCAATTAACCATCAACTGAGCAGCTTGCTCTGAGAAGGGACAGCTGAGCCCAGCCCTGACAAAAGTATACATTTATACGAAAAAAAACATTTTAGACAAATGTCATTATGTATTGAATATTGTGCATAAAACAAACTATATGGGAAACCCACTTTTCGCTGATTGATAATATGCAAGGATCGCGCACCAGAGCTCCTTTCAAGTCCATAAACTAGAGTCAAGGCTCCTCACCACAGAGCCATACCTATTTAGGGGAATAGGCTGGACATTACTAGAGCAACAGCTAATGCAAACCCTGGGGCAGGTGAGAGAAACAGCAACTGGCTGCCACAGGTAGCAAGTTCAAACTACAATTAACATTTCGATAAGTAGTATTGGCAAGACCCCGGAGCCATCCATAACAATAACAGAGGCTAGTCAAGTGAGGAAGGGCCTTTATAAAATTCTAAGCAATGAAACAAGCTAGTAGGCAGATGCCAACCCCCCCCCCAAAAAAAAAACAACAGCGTGGAACACCTTCCACATCTTCCAACATATTGGTCTCCATTGACAAGTGTGAAGAACAAGTATACAGATGTTGCAGTCTCCCTGACCTCCAGAGGCCTGATGGTGACCTCCAGAGTCAGGGAGGGATGATGTTCCTCCTCAGTGTGCAGGGTACTAGGCATAGTGGGTGTAGTACAAGATGGAATGATGGGCGCCAGACACTTTTAAAAATGAGCAAAGAGAGTTTTATTTCTCTTAACAAGAACAGGGGAGAAAGGGTTAGGGCACAGGACACCCTTAGGCAAATGCAATAGCAAATTGGCAGACTCCGCAGACACAAAATGGACTAGGCAGACAGCGATACAGAAAAAGGGCCTTTAAGCTGAATGCAGCAATCTGTATTTTGTTGCAACTGCTGTCTCCTATAGCAACATTTCACTCACAGTATCCCACTGTAGATCTTCAAGCTTTCGCCAGCTACAGAACCTGCTGGACTTCTCATGCTTCACTCACAGCCAACCGCTGTAGTCTTCAGGCTTAGCTCGCAGCCTCTCACTAGACTTCTTGGATCCTCAGCTACCTCCTGGATCCTCCAAGCTCTTCTCACAGCTACCCGCTGTATTCTTCAAGCTGCGCCCATGCTACCCGCTGGGTTCCTGGACTTACAGCTACCCACTGGATCCCTCTGGCTTGACTCACAGCTACTCGCTGTACTTATCTTCAAGCTTTACTCACAGCTACCTGCTGTACTCCTGGGTGAGTCTCTACTGAAGCTTTCCCACTTACTTCACTGTCCCCGGCTAGTGAAGCATCTGCTCTGGTACTCCTTCCCTCCTGCACTTGCCTCCGGTAACAGGAGCTGTGGCAACTGCTTCTCCTTTACCTCCAACACCGATCAGGCTCCCCTCAGGCTGAGCCTCTACACACATGGTTAAGCCTCAGGCTTCAGGCCTAACCCTCTGTTGCAGGCAGACCTATTAGCCAGGAGCTCCCGGATAGGCCTCAGGCTTCAGGACTAGCAGCCAGTAGCTATACGACACACATCCACCCAAGCATGGATACAGGTGGATCTGGATATACTGCTGGAACATACTACTATCATACATCTGTTATTTATACCAATGATGACTACTTGTAAGTGTGTTTTTCTGCCATAACACGGTCTATATATCTACTGTATTCTTACTGTACATTACATTGATTGTTTTTGTCATTATAATTGTAGACATATTGCACCCTCATCCTCTCCCCTGAGGAAGGAAAATTACATAACAGCCATCCTCCAATCATCCCAGATCAGCAAGGCATGCCAGACCCGCTGAAGTGACATCATCACGGGTGCTGCCATCGCCCCGCCCACCACACCCCCAGGAGCCTGGTTGACTTCCAGCCATCCCCTCTGGTTCATCCAGCCTAGGATACCACAGCACGGTCCTTTCATCTGATTGCCCAGGCCGACAGCCTGATCCACTGGCACCAGTGGAAGCTTTCCCACCATCCATCCCGGCTCCCAGTGGTCCTCTGCCGAACCAGGGACCCCTCCGCCTGGGGATCACTCTCACCATCAAGTGGCTCTGCTTTGATCTTGTGTGGATCTGGCTCACGGCTGGTTCTCAGGAGTCAGTTGCCTGTTTTTACTGTGAGTATATGGCAATAAAATCTTTTATTTTTATTAACTGAACTGTGTTCCGGCTGCTCTATGAGATATCATACATCATTCAAGTCGGGGCACTCTCAACATCCTTGCACCAAAGCACCCTAATGTTGATTCCAGTTCACCCTTGCTACAGCTCTCCCCCAGGAGCGAATCAAGGCTGCTAGGTTGCAAGGTCCCTCTATCATTTGAGGACAAGAGACCCACAGGACCAGCACCATATCTATTTCTGTTAATGCTGAAATGTGAGCTTGAATTGAAACCATAAACATGTGTTATTGCAAAATACCTCTATAAAATCTACATTTCTAAATATAAATCTGTCAGGAACCAAGAATCAGGCAAAGACAGAAGTGCAGTAAAATCATACTTTTTAATAAAGATAAAATGTTATAAACAGAGTAAACGTGGTCAAAACATAGCCAGGGTTCGGTAACCAGAGTGGATAGTCAGAGCAAGCCAAAGAAACAGGAGTCCAGAGATCAGCGAGGTCAAACAAATAGAATGCAGGGTCAGGAGCCAGGAGGAGAGTCAGCCGAGCAGGGTCTGAATATAGGAACCAGGAGGGAACGTCAAACAGGCAAAGTCTTTCACAGGAACACACAGCAGAGGGTTCTTTAGAGATGTTGACCAAGGCGAAGGCATCTGCGATCTGATCCAGGCAGTTTTATATAGCAGCAGAGCTGGCTTAACGAGGAGGGATGTGGTAATCAGGTGAGACAGAGTGGAAACTGAGACTGTCAATTAACCCACAGCTGAGCAGCTTGCTCTGAGAAGGGAAAGCTGAGTCCAGCCCTGACAGTACTCCCTCCTCAATGACCCCCCCCTTCGGGGGGCCACCAGGTTACCGTACCAGGGACCGTACTCTTTCCAATGAACCAGGTACTGTATTCACCCACGGAACCTATGGGAGTCAATGATAGATTGTATTTAATACTCCTCTTGGTTCCCAACCTGAACAGGATGAGGACGTGGTACCAAGGGGGTGAAGCGGTTGCATACCAAAGGTTTTAACAAGGAGACATGGAATACATTAGAAATTTGCATATTAGAAGGCAGGTCTAAAGCGTAAGCCACCGGGTTGATCTTGCTGAGAATACGGAAAGGCCCAATAAACCGTGGTGCCAGCTTCAGTGGGGGAACACGAAGTCGGAGGTTGCGAGAAGACAGCCAGGCCTCTCCCCAACTTGGTAATAAAGCGCAGGTAGGCGTCTGTTGTCAGCATGGCATCTATACCTATCATTAGCACGTTGCAAAGACTCCTAGACCTGTACCCAAGTGGAACAAAGACCACAGAGATGCTCCTCCAATGCAGGAATGCTCTGAGGAACAAATGAGTCAGGCAACATGACTGGTTGGAAACCATAATTCACCATAAATTGAGACATTTGGGAAGAGGTATTGACAGCACTATTGTGAGCAAACTCTACCCAAGGTAACAGGTAAGACTAGTTGTTACGGTGGTTAAAAATATAGCAACGTAAAAACTGTTCCAAGGACTGGTTAGCTCGTTCTGCGGCCCCATTGGACTGCGGGTGATATGCAGAAGAGAAGGAAAGCTGAATTCCCAACTGTGCACAAAAGGCTCGCCAAAACCTGGACACAAACTAGCTACCTTGGGAAGCCCATGTAAGCGAAAGATCTCCCGAGCAAAAATGGATGCCAGTTCATTGAACATGGGCAATTTCTTAAGTGGAATACAATGTGACAGCTTTGGGAATCGGTCAACCACCATGAGGATAACTGTGTTACCCTGAGAGTTAGGTAACTCAACAATAAAATCCATAGACAGGTGGGTCCAAAGTCGCTCTTCATTGGGTATGGGTTGTAGAAGACCTACTGGAAGATGTTATGGTGTTTTTTTCTGAGCACACACACCGAACAGGCTGCTACAAAGGTGGCTACATCAGTGCAGAGACTAGGCCACCAGAACTGTTGGAAAATATGAGTTGATTCTTCCCTGGGTGACCAGCAACCTTGGGAGAATGGTAAGTCTGGAGCACAGCAGTACGGAGACTCTCCAGGACAAAGCAGCGGTCACAAGGTTTCTCAGAAGCATGGATCTGAGCAGAAAGGATCTTGTCAACCAAAGGTGAAGACTGGTACAAATCGTAGCCAGAATACGATCAGGAGGTATCACAGGAACAGGAACCGACTCCAATTTGGAAGCGGAGTAAAACTGTTTGCAACAATGCATTAGCCCTTACATTCTTAGTACCGGGTAAGAATAAGACTATGTAATTGAAGCTTGACAAGAACAGAGCCCATCGCGCCCTCCTGGGGGAGAGGCGTTTAGCCTCAGACAAGAATGTGAGATTCTTGTGGTCAGTCAAAATGAGAACAGTGATACCCTCGAGGAGATGCCTCCATTCTTTAAGGGCTAAAATCATCGCTAACAACTCTCTGCCCCAATCTCATAATTGCATTCCGCAGGAGACAACTTCTTGGAAAAGTAGCCACAAGGATGCATAGCACTCTCGGAGGTGGGACATTAGGACAAAATATCTCCAGTCTCGGATGCATCAACCTCAAGGATGATGGGTAACGTAGGATCCAGATGTGCCAACACAGGAGCAGAAATAAAGGCTGCCTTGAAGCTTTCAAAGGCCTTAATAGACTCTGGAGACCAATTCTGTGGGTTAACGTTCTTTCTGGTCATATCAGTCAGGGGCTTGACCAGAGACGAGAAGTTATAAATAAACTTCCGATAATAATTGGCAAAGCCAAGAAAACGTTGTAGTGGATGTAAACCCATGGGTGTAGAACTCCCGATAGCTTCTCTGGGTCCATCAAAAAACCAGCAGTGGAAATGACATAAACCAGGAATTTAACCTGTTCACAATGAAACTCGCACTTCTCCAATTTACAATACAGGTTATTATGTCTCAGCCTCTGAAGCACACGACAGACATCTGTGTGGTAACTTTATTAAGGACTTGGAATATATGAGGATATGGTCGAGATACACCACCACACATTTCTACAACATATCTTGGAGGACATCATTGATGAATTCCTGAAAAACTGCTGGAGTGTTGAAAAGACCAAACGGCATTATGAGGTATTCATAATGGTCTATCTTGGTATTAAACACAGTTTTCCACTCATTGCCCTCCTTGATCCTCACGAGATTGTATGCCACTCTCAGATCAAGCTTCTTGAAAACCGTTGCTCCCTTGAGGCGGTCAAATAACTCCGTAATCAATGGATTCAGATAAGCATTCTTAATCATGAAGCATTTGACACCCCTATAATCGATACAGCCCGAGGCTCCCCTCGGGCTGAGCCTCTACACACGTGGTTAGGCCTCAGGCTTCAGGCCTAACCCTCTGCTGCTGCTACTTCCTGGATAAACCTCAGGCATACCTATCAGCCAGGAGCTCCCGGATAGGCCTCAGGCTTCAGGCCTAGCAGCAAGGAGCTATACGACACACATCCACCCAAGCATTGATACGGGTGGATCTGGATATACTGCTGGAACATACTACTAACATACATCTGTTATTTATACCCATGATGACTACTTGTAAGTGTGTTTTTCTGCCATAACACAGTCTACATATCTACTGTATTCTTACTGTACATTACATTGATTGTTTTTGTCATTATAATTGTAGACATATTTCACCCTCATCCTCTCCCCTAAGGAAGGAAAATTACATAACATTTCAGGAATCCCCTCTCCTACTCCCACTTTATACAGATGTTAATATTACTGTTTTTGTTAGTTACATTACATGTCATTCTTATGTCATCTATACATCTGACACAATACCGTCTTTTTGTGTGAATGTTCATCAGTAGTACCCATATTTATTGTCTACATACAATCATCATACAAGGTCGTCATATAGGTCTAGGTGGGCATAGTTACGAACCCACCTACACACAGCATATCGAGGAACGACGATCCGGACTTCGGACTCCGGATAGGCCCTCGAGGACCGACTATCCATACGGACTCCAAATAGGTCCT
>BLSH010324927.1:718777-764143 GCA_018402905.1 Glandirana rugosa | reverse complement strand
TGCTGAGACTTTACATGGGGTGGACACAATGACGGACGTTTGACGGGGGTGGAGACAGTGACCGACGTTTGACGGGGAGGACACAGTGACCGACGTTTGACCGGGTGGACACAGTGACCGACGTTTGACGGGGGTGGACACAGTGACCGACGTTTGACGGGGAAGACACAGTGACCGACGTATTGACGGGGGTGGACACAGTGACCGACGTTTGACGGGGAGGACAGAGGTGGGGGCAGTTTGCAGGCAGTAACACAGGTGGGGTACATTTCAGAGTCGTTCTCCCCCCCCCCCTCCGCACTTACCCCATCCAGCAGGCAGGTCTGTTGCAGAGATTCGGCATGCGAGAGCGCGCTGGAGTCTGCAGAGTTCGGCACACGGAGAGCGGCTGTCCCCCCCTCGTCGGTCCCCGGCGCTTATGGTCTCTGTGGGAGCGGAAGTCACCTCCGCTCCCACAGTGACCCGGCCCCCGGCTAGGCATCCAATCACCCTGAGCGGAGGCTCAGGGCAGCCAATCAAGCTATGAGTGTGCGCCCGTTCAGCGCACACTCATAGCTTTTAATGGCCGGCCAATAGGCTCATTACTTGGCTGTCATGTGACAGCCAAGGAGCCGAAAAAAAAAAAAAAAAAAGAAAGTCAATGTACCGGCGCCACCTGCCGGTGGGCGGGGTTGACGTTTTTTTTTTTTTTCTTCTTTTGCCGGCTGGGAGGCGGCGCCCCAGCGCCCCTCACACACCAGCCGCCGCTGCTGTGTTCCCTAGGCATGTTCTAACTGTGAGGGGGCTGGGCTACCAGGATCATAAGAGATCTAACTGATCCCAGTGATAGGAATCAGTAGATCTCTGTCATGCTGCCTGACAGCACGGGGAACCACCGTGTTTACATCGGCGGTTCCCCATTTTTCATCTGTGGCCAGCAATCACGGCTCACAAGTGGACATCGGGTCCGCCGAGCCGCGGGCACACTCCTGCAGAGTGCGGCGGGTTCCCACCCGCTAGCCACCCGTTCACGAACCGCCGTTTATATACAGTGATTTGTGAAACATCGCCACTCTGCAGTAAATGTACGCGAGCCGGTCTGGAACCGGTTAAAGTGAATTGTGTTTAAAAGACCGCTGCACAAATACAGCGTAACATAAAATTTTGCAAAAAACACCATTTTATTCTCTAGGGCCTCTGCTAAATATATATATATATATATAATATTTGGGGGTTCTAAGTCATTTTCTAGCAAAAAAATACTGTTTTTTACTTGTAAACAACAAATGTCAGAAAAGGCCTGGCCCTCAAAGGAGCGGTTGTATCCGTAAGACTATATAAATATGTAGCACCCTCTAGTACAAGAAATGTAGATAGATTTTTTTGTAAGTGTAGGTAAGTTTATACAGGCTGGCAGCCAAGCCTGTCTGTTTTGTCCTGGGTTGGCAGAAGTCCAGGGAGAGCTGGATGACTCACAGGCAGCATCACTGAGACCTCCCCGCCATTTCTAGAATGTACTAGAACCTTCTGGAAGGAGTGGGGGGTAAGGTGGAGCTGCCTGGAGTATTCTGAGGGCCCTGACCAATCCCCAGCTTGGATTGGCAGGGGGCAGGTCCAATACTCAGGGTCAGCGTAGCTGGGGAGGAGTTGTTCGGGTGGAAGCTGGGGATGGAGTGTTAGGCTGTCGGGACCTTTGAGGGAGCTCCCCAGTCAAGGGTGGGGTGACCTTGGGCCTGGGCTCGTGTACGGACGGGGCCTTCCTAAAACCACGGAGGTGTCCTGGCCAGGAGGCATTGGGAGCAAAGAGGACAGCGGGAGAACACTGCCGGGCAAGTCTCTAGGAGGAACAAGGATCAGCCAAGAGGGCTGGTGAGTGACACACAGTCAGGAGGACTGGGAAGCACCCCTGAGAGGACTGGAATGGAGCAGTCTGGGATGGGTGAAGAGCCAGGCAGGAGGACTGTAGTGACACGGACAGTGGAGAAAGGCAGCTGCAGCCAGGAGGGCTGGCAGGGCCTGAAGAGGTGGTGCTGGGAGCAGTAGCCACATGTAGAACCATTTTTGCTACACCCTACAGGCCCCGTGGTCCCTGCCTGCAAAGGGTTTCAAAGATCTAGAGTCTGTGTTAGATCAACCCAACAGTGCTAGTTGGTCCTGGGAGTGATAGTCTGCGAGCAAGTGTATGTGCTGGAGGAGAAGAGAAGAGGTTGTATATACTGCTGGTGTATATAGTTTCAGTCCCTAATTTCCTATCTTCGATCAAGTGGGCATCACATATGTACCCTATCCCCATCCAAGTTATATCCCCTCAATAAAAAAAAAATTTAAAAAAAAACAAAGTACAAGTACTGTTTCTTGACTGCTGTATGTCTGGAAATTCATGTGCCTGGCTGTGCAGGGTGGGAGATGGACCACAATCACCAGCAGCCCCTACGGGGTTACCGCTACATGTATCTATTCTTTATCATATAAAATAATTGTCTCTGTATTTTAGTAATAACTTAAGACTTAGGCCTCTTTAACACAGGGTGGATCCGTTGGATGGACTCCGCTAGCTCAGCTGATGATCCCTCCGTTGATCCCTGCTGAGCCGGCGGATGACAGATCTGTCTCTGCTCACTGTGCAGGGACGGACCTGTCAGAGCCCCGCGGTTCTCTATGGGGAGATCAGATGAAAATGGACCGCTGGGCAGATGGCGAACATATCGCCATCTGTCTGTTTTGAGCGAATCTTGTCGGATCGGATGGCAGACGGGTGTCGCATCTCCGCTGACATCCACCTGCCCATAGAAGTCAATGGGTGCTCGGATCTGCCTGAAAAACGGACACAGGCGGATCCGAATGGGCCGATCATGTGAAAGGGGTCTAAAGCTGTGAAGGGCAGGTGCAGAACGGCACAGAGCCACTCACACTCCTGTAGTAAATCATACAGCACTGATATCATCCACAAGAACCTTTATTGGAGAATACGTAGATAGAACATGATTCTGCCGTGGTGTTCTGTCTGATTAGTATCCAATAAAGTTTCTTGTGGATGATATCAGCGCTGTATGACCCTCCTTTTCAACTGGCATAGAATTGTATTATTCTCATAATAATTATAAGCAGACGTCCAGAGTACCCCACCTTGCTTTACATCAGATGTCAAGACCCCCCCCCCCAACTATCAGAAGTCAAGAGTCCCCGACCCTCCCTTACATCACAGTTCACCCCCCCTACCTTATGCTGCTACCAGGAAGAAGCTTGTGGCAAAAATGGAAAGCAGAAAGTGCAGGGTCTGGAGGAGGAGTGACAGAGGAGGGCTGGAATCAGCTGCCAGAGTCTGCTGAATGCTGAGACCATGAGAGGCAGAAACAAGGGGGTGCTGCAGCTACACAGAGAGGTGAAGGATCTGTAGGAGGAGTTCTGTCCTCCTCTCTGCTGCCGACTGTTGAGACAAGGTGGGGGATGAGGAGAAGGAGAGGTGCGAGGACCACATGAAATGACCCAGCTGGATTCAGCCCGTGGGGCTTGTGTTTGACACATGCTTACTAGAGGAACCCTTGAAACAATTTGCAGGTCTCAGGGAGAACCCCTGCTATGATTAGACCATCATGTGGCATTGGTGGTCAGTGGAAATAATGCCCTGCTTACAGTGGTTGCCAGAACTTCACCCTCACTGTCATCTGAAAAGATGATTGATGTCATGCCATTGGCTCTGCCAAGTGGCTTTGGAATTATTCAGGTATCATCAAATGTGAGTTCAATCAGCCACAGCCTAAGGAACCTCTGGCAACCTCTGGAGGAACCCTAGACTTCCACAGAACCCTGGTTGAGAATGACTGCCCCAGAGATATGAATGTAGGATACAATTTTAATTGTTTTCTATTATTCAGGTCTACTATATCCCAGATGCAGGGCTTATTTTCACACACTACTCATATATGATGAATGTGCGCTTATTGTCTAGTGATTTGTATAATGATTTTAAATTTGAATTTTTTGGAACAATATATTGCTTCTATTCTCTTTTAATGGCTTCCTCTAACTCCCTCTGGTGTTCAGTGCCGGCTCCTGAATTGGATTTCCTTGTTGAAGATCACCTCTGCGTTTTGTTCTCTATCAATTGGTGCAGTTAAAGCCCCATGCACCTGCACCGTTCCACCACTTTGGGGTTGGCAGCTCTAGTGCACATGCTGCGTCAATGGTGGCAGTGACCAGAACTTCTGTCTCACCAGACACATCATTACCTTACTTTCAGGTTCTTAGCGTGAGAAGAGCTGTTCTGTGAGGGTCAGCGGTGTATTTGGGGCTGTGGTTCATGACATGACACAGGTCCTACTTGAGAAAGGGGTACTCTACACCCAGAAACTCTTTGCTATATATATATATATATATATATATATATATATATATATATATATATATATATAAAATCTAGTGGTTGCCACTGAACACATATCCAGGAGTAAAATGGGCCTAGGAGCTCAGCAAGCATAAGATAAAATGGCCCTCGCAGGGCCTCAAAGTTGAATATTCAGTGATAACTTTTATTTGCAAAATGTCAATATAAACTTTATCACTGAGTGCACTGAGAGTTCACCTTTCAAACCCCATGAGCGGTATCTTATCTTTTAGATTCTGTATATTGCTATTTTCCACTATAGCTACGTAATATTGTCAAAAGTATTGGGACGCCTGCCTTTACATGCACATGAACTTTAATGGCATCGGGTTGAGGTCAGGACTTTGTGAAGGCCAATCAAGTTCCTCCACCCCAAACTCGCTCATCCATGTCTTTATGGGCCTTGCTTGTGCACTGGTGCGGAGTCATGATAGAACAGGAAGGGGCCATCCCCAAACTGTTCCCACAAAGTTGGGAGCATGAAATTGTCCAAAACATCATGGTATGCTGACACCTTAACTGTTTTCTTCACTGGATCTAAGGGGCCAAGCCCAACCTCTGAAAAACAACCCCGCACCATAATCCCCCCTCTACCAAATGATTTGGACCAGTGCACAAAGCACTGGCCTGCACAGAGTCCTGACCTCAACCCAATAGAATACCTTTGGGATGAATTATACTGCGAGCCAGGCCTTCTCTCCAACATCCGTGCCTGACCTCACAAATGCTCTTCTGGAAGAATGGTCAAACATTCCCATAGACACACTCCTAAACCTTGTGGACAGCCTTCCCAGAAGCTGTTATTGCGGCAAAGGATGGGCCAACTCAATATTGAGCCCTATGGACTAAGACTGGGGTGCCATTAAAGTTCATGTGCGTGTAAAGGCAGGTGTCCTAATACTTTTGACAATATAGTGTATGTTTATGGATAGGGCATATTGTAACATTCGTATGACAAGGTCACTCAATTATTTAAAGTGACAGTGCATATATAGAACCTCTAGTGATCACATACATATACTCAAAATTAGAGTAACAGTGCATAAGTTGACTCTACATTAAGTCCAAAATAACCTGTGATGGTGAATGACTTAAAGTGAACAGGGTATCAAATAAGTTGACTCTATGATGGTCAATGATTCAAGTGAAAAAGTCCAAATAAACCTGTGATGGTTAAAGACTTAAAGTGAACAGTTCATAAAAAGTCCAAACAAATGTCCCAAATAAACAATAAAGTTGAACACAAAGGCAGGTGGAATGTGCATAGATCAAATCCATGGTGAGTTATCATCCAAAGATCGATGTAGAGGGTTAATGATGACAATAAAGACCAACAATTCTTCTCTAAGATAAAAAAGGTGGACTCTTACCTGATGGGTTGGGTACACTTGACCGCATGGCCAGTGGATCTTACAGGCTTGTAGTGGAAAACTCCACAAACAGTGATAGCAGGATCTTCGTTGGTGGTGCTGGTGAGCTTCTCCTTTTGGATGGTCTCTTCGGTAGCATCGGAGTCAAGGCTACCCTCAACATCAGACCTCACCGGGAACCATGTGAAAAAAAGAAACCGCTCCACATTGTGTAGTAAAACATACCAGTTTATTCCACCGATACAGGAACAGACAAAATAAAAGCTGGTAAATAAAATACATAAAAGAAAGACTGCGATAGCCATGTGGTCCCCACCCGACGCGTTTCGTCCGCACAGACGTCTTCTTCAGATGAAACGCGTCGGATGGGGACCACGTGGCTATCACAGTCTTTCTTTTATGTATTTTATTTGCCGGCTTTTATTTTGTCTGTTCCTGTATCGGTGGAATAAACTGGTATGTTTTACTGCACAATGTGGAGCAGTTTCTTTTCTTGAGAAAAATACACTTGGTGGTCTTGCTGCCCTCCTCAGGACCATGGGAATCCAAACAAAACTGGAGAAAAATACAAAGAGGAGAGGGGTGCACCGACCTAGTGCAATACCATAAGACCATTTATTAAAATTGAACAAGACATAAAATATACTCACATGCGGAGCAGTATAAAAGACATATAGATAGTAGATAGAGACTTCATTCAGAGAACCAGTCTATCTCCACCACAGCAGGGGATCCAGATGGCGTCCTACACAAAGCCTTGTGTAGGACGCCGTCTGGATCCCCTGCTGTGGTGGAGATAGACTGGTTCTCTGAATCTACTATCTATATGTCTTTTATACTGCTCCGCTTGTGAGTTTTGCTCCAGTTTTGTTTGGATTCCCATGGTCCTGAGGAGGGCAGCAAGACCACCAAGTGCTAAGGGAGCGTGACGTCCATAAAGAATCTATTCATGGTCATGTTTTGCCTTTGGTTGATGCATCCGAGTGCAGGAGTTGCTTTTTATTCTTCTCGCGGTTTCTTTTCTTCACATGGTTCCCGGTGAGGTCTGATGTCGAGGGTAGCCTTGACTCCGGTGCTACCGAAGGGACCATCCAAAAGGAGAAGTTCACCAGCACCACCGACGAAGATCCTGCCATCACTGTTTGTGGAGTTTTCCACTACAAGCCTGTAAGGTCCACTGGCCGTACGGTCAAGTGTACCCAAGCCATCTGGTAAGAGTCCACCTTTTTTATCTTAGAGAAGAATTGTTGGACTTTATTGTCATCATTAACCCTCTACATCGATCTTTGGATGATAACTCACCATGGATTCGATCTATGCACATTCCACCTGTCTTTGTGTTCAACTTTATTGTTTATTTGGGACATTAGTTTGGACTTTTTATGCACTGTTCACTTTAAGTCTTTAACCATCACAGGTTTATTTGGACCTTTTCACTTGAATCATTGAACATCATGGAGTCAACTTATTTGGTACCCTGTTCACTTTAACAGGTTCCCCACCGCGCGCCGTCTTTTCACGGCGGCAGTCGGGGAGCCCTGCGCAAATCGCCGTAAATAAGCGGCGATTCGCATTTGGCCACCAGGGGGCGGGCTCCTGGGGAGTGTGCCCGCGGCTCGGGCGGACCCGATGTCCGCCGGCGAGCCGCGATGAGCGGCTACAGGGAAAGAACGGGGAACCGCCGATGTAAACACAGCGGTTCCCTGCTCTGTCAGTGGGGCATGAGAGATCTACTGATCCCTGTCATTGGGATCAGTTAGATCTCTCATGCCCATGTTAGCTCAACCCCCCCACAGTAAGAACACACCCAGGGAACACAGTTAACCCCTAGATCTCCTCCTGCAGGTTAACCCCTTCACTGCCAATGACATTTATACAGTAATCAGTGGACATTTAAATTTCTGATCACTGAATAAATGTCATTGGTCCCAAAAAAGTGTCAAAATGTTCCGACATGTCCCCCCCAATATTGCATTACCGCTAAAAATCGCAGATCGCCGCCATTACTAGTAAAAAATAAAAAAAATAAAAAAATCCCAGAAATGAATTCTCACCATCCGTAAACGCGGCCACTTTTGCGCAAACCAATCAATAAACGCCGATTGCAATTTTTTTTATCGCAAATATGAGGAATTATATAAATCGGCCAAAAACGGTGAAAAAAAATGTTTTTTTATATTTTTTTTTTTGGATTTGAATTTTAGCAAAAAGTAAGAAATTTGGGTTTTTTTGCAAAATTGTCGCTCTTCTTTTGTTTATAGCGGCGATAAGAAATGACGCAGAGGCGATCAAATACCACCAAAAGAAAACTCTATTTGTGGGAAAAAAAGGACGCAAATTTTGTTTGGGTACAACGTCGCACGACCACGCAATTGTCAGTTAAAGCGACGCAGCGCCGAATCGCAAAAAGTGCTCTGGTCCTAAAGTGGGAAATTCTTCCGGGGCTGAAGTGGTTAAGTCATTCACCATCACAGGTTATTTTGGACTTAATGTAGAGTCAACTTATGCACTGTTACTTTAATCTTGAGTATATGTATGTGATCACTAGAGGTTCTATATATGCACTGTCACTTTAAATAATTGAGTGACCTTGTCATATGAATCACTTCCTTTTTTTAGCACACCACCTTTTGTTTATTTCCTTGGTTGCATTTGGTCGAATGCAGTGTTTGCCGCTTTTGATTAACCAATAGGGCGATAGCCTACACTTTTTGCATATTGTAACATTGCTGGCTGTTTTTATATATATTTTTAGACCAACTTGTTATGCATATGCTCTCTTTATTGATGTATTTATTGTAAGATGCCTAGGCAATATCTATTGGCAAACATGTTTTTATTGCATGATATATCATGTGGGTGTGTTCATTCATTATTTTGTTCCAATGAAGTTCTTGGCACCAGTGGATGTTTGTTCATATTGACACAAGTGTGATGTTATTCAAAGCTCAAATATTGTATAAGTCTCTCCTTACAGTGAAGAATGTTCACGTTAGAAGCTGCTTAGAACATGTGTTAGCAGACAAACCCATCAGGAAAAGCTGGCCAGTAATTAACCACTTACCAACCGGAAGGATTTCCAGCTTTAGGACCAGAGCACTTTTTCCGATTCGGCACTGCGTCGCTTTAACTGACAATTGCGCGGTCGTGCGACGTTGCACCCAAACAAAATGTGCGTCCTTTTTTTCCCACAAATAGAGCTTTCTTTTGGTGGTATTTGATCGCCTCTGCGTCATTTCTGTTCACCGCTATAAACAAAAGAAGAGCGACCATTTTGCAAAAAAAAAACAAATTTCTTACTTTTTGCTAAAATTCTAATCCAAAAAAAAAATATAAAAAACCATTTTTTTTTCACCGTTTTTGGCCGATTTATATTCTTCCTCATATTTGTGATAAAAAAAAATCGCAATCGGCGTTTATTGATTGGTTTGCGCAAAAGTGGCCGCGTTTACGGATGATGAGAATTCATTTCTGGGGTTTTTATTTTTTTTTTTATTTTTTACTAGTAATGGTGGTGATCTGCGATTTTTAGCGGTACTGCGATATTGCAGCGGACATGTCGGACATTTATGACACTTTTTTGGTACCAATGACATTTATTCAGCGATCAGAAATTTAAATGTCCACTGATTACTGTATAAATGTCATTGGCAGTGAAGGGGTTAACCTGGGGGGAGAGCTAGGGGTTAACTGTGTGTTCTTACTGTGGGGGGGTTGGGCTAACATGGGCATGAGAGATCTAACTGATCCCAGTGACAGGGATCAGTAGATCTTCCATGCCCCTACTAACAGAGCGGGGAACCGCCGTGTTTACATCGGCGGTAACCCGTTCTTTCCCTGTAGCCGCTCATCGCGGCTCGCTGGCGGACATCGGGTCCGCCCAAGCCGCGGGCACACTCCCCAGGAGTGCGGCGGGTGCGTGCGCGCCCCCTGGTGTCTGATTGCAGATCGCCGCTTATTTACGGCGATTCGCGCTCAGCATCCCGACTGCCGCCGTGAAAACACGGCGCGCGGTCGGGAAGTGGTTAAAAGCAATAATGCCAGTTTCAAGTATTAACTGCAATGTTTACCATTGATTTACCATTGCCCAACAGGGATGGCAGTGGGTCCTGCTAATTACATAGCTCACTCTAGGATAGGTAAACACCTCACCCGACTAACCTTCTTCATGAAATATTTTACCATTTTTGGCCATTCCAAAGCAATGCTTATAGATTCCAGAATTTGGTGGCCACCAAATGGTAAGTTAACCACTTTTTCCAAATTATTATTTTGGGTGGAATTTGTAACTTTATTTGAGCCTGAGTGTGCTTTTTGTCTGGAGTTGTGTAAGTTATTTTTATTATTGGTTTTCACAGAGGGCTGCTTTGCAGGTCCTATCACTGGGACACTTTGTGACCTTTTTTTGCTGGGAAGCCCTTTGTAGTCATGAGGTCCTAAAGGGGAGCTGCTGGCACCATGCCTGAGGTATGGGCTGAATCCACCTGAGTATGGCCTGCCCAGCAGCACTGTACGGAAGACCTCAATATGGAGCCTGAAGCACTGTTGCACATGCTTTGAATATTTTGGGGGCAGACATAGATCTATACTGAGACAAAACAAAAATTAAAAAAAAAAACTTGGTGGGCCACTTGGTCTTTTTTTGCCATCACTCTTCTGTATTTCTACATAAGACAACCTAGACCAGCCTTTCTCACAGGTTGCTAGGGGTGCCTTGAGCAGTGAGCAGTGGTGCATTAAATCTCCTGCCCACAATGACCATCATAGTAAGGGCATGCTCCCTTTGTTAAGGGTTGTCAAAACTTTCTTAACAAAGGGCCAATTTACTGTCCTTCATACTTTAGGGGGGGGGGGGGCAGACTAGAACCAGTGGGTGTAGAACATGTCCTGGCATCCAGTGGGAGTAGACAATGCACCATCTTTAGTGTCAGTGGGAGGAATAGTTCCCCATCATTGGTGTCAGTGGGAGAAATAGTGCCCCATTATTGGTGTCGATGGGAGGAATAGTGGCCCATCGTTGTTGTCAGTAGGAGGAATAGTGCCCCATCCTTGGTGTCAGTGGGAGGAATAGTGGCCCATCCTTGGTGTCAGTGGGGGAATAGTGGCCCATCCTTGGTGTCAGTGGGAGGCATAATGCCCCTTCATTGGTGTCAGTGGAAGGAATAGTAGCCCATCTTTGGTGTCAGTGGGAGGCATAGTGCCCTATCATTGGCGTTAGTGGAAGGAATAGTGCCCCATCGTTGGTGTCAATGGAAAGAATAGTGCCCCATTGTTGGTGTCAGTGGAAGGAATAGTGCCCCATCATTGGTGACAGTGGGAGAAGTAGTGCCCCATTGTTGGTGTCAGTGGGAGGAATAGTGGCCCGTCATTGGTGTCAGTGGGAGGAATAGTGCCCCATCATTGGTGTCAGTGGGGGAATAGTGGCCCATCCTTGGTGTCAGTGGGAGGCATAGTGCCCCTTCATTGGCGTCAGTGGAAGGAATAGTGCCCCATCATTGGTCACAGTGGGAGAAGTACTGCCCCATTGTTGTTGTCAGTGACAGGAATTTTCCCTCATTGTTGGTGTGAGTGAATGGAATAGTGCCCCAAGGGCTGGATAGAGGCAAGCAAAGGGCTGCAATTTTTGCTGCACTACGCCATTCGTGTATGAAGACACTTCTATTTTCACTTTCTGTGCTTATTTTTTGGCCTTTGCTAATATTCAACATAAAGGGAAAAAAAATGTTATTTAGAGAAGGGGGTCTTGAAAAAATGATCTGTGCAGTGTTTCAAATACTCTGGGTATGCCACGATCCAATGTACTATAGACAGAAAATTTTCAGCCTGGGTTTCCTCAGATCTGAAAATTATTTCAAGGGTTGCTCCAGGGCAAAGAGGTTGACAAAGGCGGCTCTAGACTAACCTGTATTTGGGGAGTAGAGAAAGTTGCATCTCATAAGAACTTGGCAACAAGGACCCAACCGCTGACTTTGCAAATAAGGCTGGCCACATATGTTGAAATCTAATTATGTGTTTAGATCTACCAACAGATATGTAGTGCATGACCCTCCCTGGTTTGATACACAGTGGACTAAATGGACTGTTTACTGGAGGTAGTTTCCTATATTTCATAATGTGTACGACCAGCTTTAACATTTCATTCCCACAGCTTCTATTCCATAATTTGGTTGGCATTGGACTGCTGAAGATGCTTATTGCAAACAAGTACTGCACCTCTACCATAACCAGGTTGTCCTGATCAGACCACTGTACACTTTTCTATTACTCAGTAGGGTGGCTTTAACTGGTGTTCCCCTATATCCAAAAGAAAATCTCATAGACAATTGACAGTATGGATGCCTTATAACAGAATAACGATGAGTGCATAATACAATGGCGGGCCTCTCCTTCACGGCACATGTGCTCTGGTAGCCAGTTTGATTAATGACAACATTAAAGGCTGCCTGCTATATCTACAGTGAGTGTTGATTAAGAGCTTTAGACTGCACAGTTGGTGTAGGAGTGTATTCTGAAACCACTGGGAGGAATACGGAAGCTCTCAGCTCAGCATCACCAGAACATGGCAATGTTAGAGTTCCTACACTCTACAGTCCTATCAGTCCACCATTGAGAAGGGTCGTCCTGAAGACCCAGGTGCACCAACCAAATCTTTGCTTCAGACTTGCACTTTCTGCTATCTAGCCACCACCCAAACATCTGCTCCAAATGACCTATGCCACTCCATGTCACCTTACCAAAGATCTAGACCAGGGTTCCTCCAGAGGTTGCTAGGGGTCCCTTGAGCAATGGTCAATTTCTACCTCTCAGATAAATTCTCAATGACTCATTGATCTTTTTAGCTATCTGTAATGCTACCCAATGACCACAAGTGTAAGGAGCATTCTTCCCATTGACCATCACATTAATGTATCAGGAGTTGTAGATTTTTAATTTTTAGCAGGGGTTCCCCGAGACCGGAGAATTATTTCAATGGTTCCTCGGTGTTGGAAAGGTTGAGAAAGGCTGCTCTAGAACCTTCTTCAAGACAGATTTCACTGCATCATAAGGGTGGAACTCCAACTAGCCTCTTACAGCATGTGTTTGCCTGCACTTCTGAGTAGTGTTTGACTTTGTACTAAAAGGCAAGGTCCACTTAATGCTTCAGACTTTCCTACAGAATACAAAAGGTTAAAAAAAAAGCCTTGAGGTCCTATCCAAGCCCCAGTCAAAGCAGATAAAAAATGATCTCTTGCAGAGGGGCTGAACCACGCTGCAAGGGTTAGTAGCTTCTTTTGTCTAGGGGAGAAGAGAAACAATTTTACTTACCTAATTCTCTTCTCCCCTGGCAGACAGCACTCCCCCACAATCTGGCAGTGGACTGTTTCTCAGCATGCGCGTGTCCAGAGCAGAGCTATGGGCCCTGCTCTGGCCTTGATGACGTCAGGTCCCTAGAGGTGGAGGTGCAAAAGCTGGGGGACTAGTCTAGCTGTGAGGAGGAATAGAGGATTGGGTAAATAATATCTGATTTTATTATCCCCCTAGATCAGTGTTCTCCAGACTTTTGCTAGCCTTTATCTGGCCCTTGGGGCACTATTCCTCCTAAAGATAAGAGTCACTATTCCTTCCACTGACACCAACAGTGGGGCATAATTCCTGCCACTGACACCAATGATAGGGCACTATTCCTCCCACTGATACCAATGATGGGGCACTATTCCTCCCACTGATACCAATGATGGGGCACTATTCCTTCCACTAACACCAATGATGGGACACTATTCCTCCCACTGACACCAATGATGGGGCAGTATTCCTCCCACTGATACCAATGATGGGACACTATTCCTCCCACTGACACCAATGATGGGACACTATTCCTCCCACTGATACCAATGATGGGACACTATTCCTTCCACTAACACCAATGATGGGACACTATTCCTCCCACTGACACCAATGATGGGACACTATTCCTCCCACTGACACCAATGATGGGACAATATTCCTCTCACTGATACCAATGATGGGACACTATTCCTTCCACTAACACCAATGATGGGGCACTATTGCTCCCACTGATACCAATGATGGGGCACTATTTCTCCCACTGATACCAATGATGGGACACTATTCCTCCCACTGATACCAATGATGGGGCACTATTCCTCCCACTGATACCATGATGGGGCACTATTCCTCCCACTGATACCAATGATGGGACACTATTCCTCCCACTGATACCAATGATGGGACACTATTCCTCCCACTGATACCAATGATGGGGCACTATTCCCTCCCACTGATACCAATAATGGGGCACTATTCCTCCCAGTAATACCAATTATGGGCCACTATTTGTCCTCTTACTCACCACGGGTGCTATGTAACAGGCTACGAGCCATATTATTCTCACTGATGCTAGGCCAAAGACATTTCTACATTCACTTTTGCTAGCCTTTATCTGGCCCTTGGGGCACTATTCCTCCTAAAGATAAGATTCACTATTCCTTCCACTGACACCAACAGTGGGGCATAATTCCTGCCACTGACACCAATGATAGGGCACTATTCCTCCCACTGATACCAATGATGGGGCACTATTCCTTCCACTAACACCAATGATGGGGCACTATTCCTCCCACTGACACCAATGATGGGACACTATTCCTCCCACTGACACCAATGATGGGACACTATTCCTCCCACTGATACCAATGATGGGACACTATTCCTTCCACTAACACCAATGATGGGACACTATTCCTCCCACTGACACCAATGATGGGACACTATTCCTCCCACTGACACCAATGATGGGACAATATTCCTCTCACTGATACCAATGATGGGACACTATTCCTTCCACTAACCCCAATGATGGGGCACTATTCCTCCCACTGATACCAATGATGGGGCACTATTTCTCCCACTGATACCAATGATGGGACACTATTCCTCCCACTGATACCAATGATGGGGCACTATTCCTCCCACTGATACCAATGATGGGACACTATTCCTCCCACTGATACCAATGATGGGACACTATTCCTCCCACTGATACCAATGATGGGGCACTATTCCCTCCCACTGATACCAATAATGGGGCACTATTCCTCCCAGTAATACCAATTATGGGCCACTATTTGTCCTCTTACTCACCACGGGTGCTATGTAACAGGCTACGAGCCATATTATTCTCACTGATGCTAGGCCAAGGACATTTCTACATTCACTTTTGCTAGCCTTTATCTGGCCCTTGGGGCACTATTCCTCCTAAAGATAAGATTCACTATTCCTTCCACTGACACCAACAGTGGGGCATAATTCCTGCCACTGACACCAATGATAGGGCACTATTCCTCCCACTGATACCAATGATGGGGCACTATTCCTTCCACTAACACCAATGATGGGGCACTATTCCTCCCACTGACACCAATGATGGGACACTATTCCTCCCACTGACACCAATGATGGGACACTATTCCTCCCACTGATACCAATGATGGGACACTATTCCTTCCACTAACACCAATGATGGGACACTATTGCTCCCACTGACACCAATGATGGGACACTATTCCTCCCACTGACACCAATGATGGGACAATATTCCTCTCACTGATACCAATGATGGGACACTATTCCTTCCACTAACACCAATGATGGGACACTATTCCTCCCACTGAAACCAATGATGGGGCACTATTCCTCCCACTGATACCAATGATGGGACACGATTCCTCCCACTGATACTAATGATGGGGCACTATTCCTCCCACTGATACCAATGATGGGGCATTATTCCTCCTACTGATACCAATGATGGGGCACTATTCCTCCCACTGATACCAATGATGGGACACTATTCCTCCCACTGATACCAATGATGGGACACTATTCCTCCCACTGATACCAATGATGGGGCACTATTCCTCCCACTGATACCAATAATGGGGCACTATTCCTCCCAGTAATACCAATTATGGGCCACTATTTGTCCTCTTACTGACCACGGGTGCTATGTAACAGGCTACGAGCCATATTATTCTCACTGATGCTAGGCCCAGGACATTTCTACATTCACTGACCACAATCTGGCTCCCCTAGAGTCTGAAGAACAGTAAACCGTCCCTTTGTTTGAAAAGTTCGGAGCCCTCTGGTCTAGACAAAAACAAGCAATTAAACCTTGCGGTCCAGGAACAGCCCCACTGCCAGGGATAATTGTTTATTTGCCTGGGGTTGGGCTTTAAGAGTTTCATTGTGTTGCACTACGTTATGGTGACCCATTCTTTATAAAAATAAAATAAGGGTCACCCCGAAAGTCCGGACACTTTGATGTATTGACCCCTTTTTCCTCCTCTTCTCCCCAAACTTTTAGAGGGTAATTCTTGTTTAATTCTACAGAATGAGATTTATTTTTGGATTACGCTAAGAATTTCTATTATCCAAAACATTCCGTCTCTGGAAGGATCTTTATTTAGTCCTTTCTTGTTACTCTGTGTAACCAAACATCACGGAGGCTCTGCTCTTCCCATACGAGGACGGGTGTTTATGCCCCGACTCCAGGGTTTGATTTAACCTCCTATCGGACGCGGATCTGTCTGTGTTAGGGGTGGCCTGTAATGTGCACTAGGAGTGATAAATGGGTTGGCGCCATGGGCGTCCGCAGAACTTTTTCCAGGGGGGGGCATAATTTCAAGGTCATCCATGCTCTGCCCCTTTTCGACAATGTCATAATTTCATTATCACGGTCAGAGACTGCAGACGTAGTACAGGAGATGGTCAGAGACTACAGACATGATACAGGAGATGGTCAGAGACTGCAGACGTGATACAGGAGATGGTCAGAGACTGCAGACACGATCCAGGAGATGGTCAGAGACTGCAGACGTGATGCAGGAGATGGTCAGAGACTGCTGACATGATCCAGGAGATGGTCAGAGACTGCAGACGTGGTACAGGAGACAGTCATAGACTGCGGACATGATACAGGAGATGGTCAGAAACTGCAGACATGGTACAGTAGACGGTCAGAGACTGCAGACATAGTACAGGAGACAGTCAGAGACTGCGGACATGATACAGGAGTTGGTCAGAAACTGCAGACATGGTACAGGAGACGGTCAGAGACTGCAGACATAGTACAGGAGATGGTCAGAGACTGCGGACATAGTACAGGAGATGGTCAGAGACTGCAGACATAGTACAGGATACGGTCAGAGACTGTGGATATGGAACAGGAGACAGTCAGAGACTGCATACATAGCACAGGAGACAGTCAGAGACTGCAGACATAGCACAGGAGACAGTCAGAGACTGCATACATGGCCCAAGAGACTGTCAGAAACTGCATACATGGCTCAAGAGGATAAGGACCTAGTGGCGAACCCCTGATCTGATTCCTGATTCCAGGGGGGGGCAATTGCCCCCCCTTGCCCCTACCTGCGGATGCCCATGGTTGGCGCAAAGGTGACCCGTCACCGGGTTAACTATATTAATGTGCTGACAAACAGCAGGCATCGGGGGTGTCTGCATGCAGCTTTAGTTTCTGATGATAGAGTTCTGCTGCTCCAGGAACCTCTAAACCAGGAAAGGTGCAGTAAGCAAATCTTGGGGCAGACAGGTCTAGGACCCCCCCTAGAACCTCTCAATTTAATGCATGCTAATTCAGTTAGTGGAAGACCGGGGGCTACCATCGAACAAGTGCAAAGTTCAAACAACCAAGAGTGACCAATCAGAATTACCCCCATGAAATAATGCCTTGCTTTGCAGCGTAGGTCTTGCCCCTTGCTACAGGTCCATACTCAGGGCGCCATATTGGTACTCGGAAGCCAGTGTCTGGGGTGGCAAGGTTGGAAGCGGCAGCACCAAATCTCAAAAAGTTAAAAAATGTAACTTTGCTCTTATTTTCTTCCCCACTTCTGGTGACCTCTGCAAGAGAAATGAAGAAGGAAGGAAGCGCAGGGCATGCCAAGAGTATTCACGAGATTCTTTATTGTTCAAAAAATGTATTATTTAGTAATGTTATATTGCTGCTGTGGGGGCTTGGGGTAAAAAGGGGCCCCATTAACCACCACGCGATTCGGCGCTGCGTCGCTTTAAGTGACAATTGCGCGGTCGTGCGACGTTGTACCCAAATGAAATTTGCGTCCGTTTTTTCCCACAAATAGAGCTTTCTTTTGGTGGTATTTGATCCCCTCTGCGTCATTTCTGATCGCCGCTATAAACAAAAAAAGAGAGACAATTTTGCAAAAAAAAACTATTTTTCTTACTTTTTGCTAAAATACAAATCCAAAAAGAAATATATAAAAAAACATTTTTTTCATCGGTTTTGGCCGATTTATATTCTTCCTCATATTTTTGGTAAAAAAAATCGCAATCTGCGTTTATTGATTGGTTTGCACAAAAGTTGCCGTGTTTACGAATGATGAGAATTCATTTCTGGGGTTTTAATTTTTTTTTTACTAGTAATGGCGACGATCTGCGATTTTTAGCGGTACTGCGATATTGCGGCGGACATGTCGCACCATTTTGACACTTTTTTGGGACCATTGGCATTTATACAGCGATCAGTGCTATAAAAATGCACTGATTACTGTGTAAATGCCATTGGCAGTGAAGGGGTTAACCTGGAGGGGGGCACTCTAAGGGTTAACTGTGTTCCCTGGGCGTGTTCTAACTGTATGTGGGCTGGGCTGGCAGGGGGAGGGGAGTGATCATGGCTTCCTTATACAGGAAGCCTGTGATCACAGCCCTACCCCTCTGTCAGAACGGAGATCCGTGTTTACATACACGGACCTCCGTTCTCTCACTGCGGGTGGGGGGGGCATCGCGGGTAGCCGGTGGCGATCGAGTCCGCACTACCCGCTCCCTGCCCCCCCAGGAACACAGTGGGCACGCACGCGCTCACAATACTAGTTATCGCGGCCGCCGTCAGTTGACGGCGGTTTGCAATAACGAGCCACTTTGCCACCATCACGCTGCGGCGGGCGGTCGGCGGGTGGTTAATGGGGCTTTTGATGGAATTTAAAAATAGCATGCTGAAATAATACATATCCATCACTGTATCATTGAAATGACATTAAACAATATTGGTATTCTCCAACAATAATCCATACACACCCACTATTGACCTTGTAATCTATTTTTTTAATTAAATTGTTTCTTACTGTTTTATTCTGCTTCCTTGTAATGCCCTCTTGAACCTTTCCTTTTCCCTCTCACATCAATATGTTTGGAATGAGCAGTGAACGTTGGTTGCAGTCATGTCCATTGCTCTGTGATCTCTACAAACTCCATAGTCCACCTTGGGGAGTGAGCCAAGTTCCTACATATAGTTGGCACCATGGAGAATGAACTTTGCCACCCCCCTAACAGGAAGTCAAATCACAGCAGCAAATAAAAAAAAAAAAAGAATTTGGAGATCTCCAGCAGACTAAAAGTAATAGAATTCTTGAATAAATATACTGTATATATACGGTGCCTTGAAAAAGTATTCATACCCCTTGAAATTCTCCACATTTTGTCATGTTACAACCAAAATGTATTTTATTGGGATTTTATGTGATAGACCGACACAAAGTGGCTCATAATTGTGAAGTGGAAAGAAAACAATAAATGGTTTTCAACTTTTTTCACAAATAAATATGTGAAAAGTGTGGGGGGGCCCCCTTTACTCTGATACCCCTAACGAAAATCTATAGGAACCAATTGCCTTCAGAAGTCACCTAATTAGTAAATAGAGTCCAGCTGTGTGTAATTTAATCTCAGGATAAATATAGCTGTTCTGTGAAGCCCTCCGTGGTTTGCTAGAGAACCTTAGTGAAGAAACAGCATCACGAAGGCCAAGGAACACACCAGGCAGGTTAGGGATAAAGTTGTGGGGAAGTTTAAAGCAGGGTTAGGTTATAAAAAATATCCCAAGCTTTGAACATCTCACGGAGCTCTGTTCAATCCATCATCAGAAAATGGAAAGAGTATGGCACAACTGCAAACCTACCAAGGAAAGGAGGAGGAGCCTTGTATGCTACGCAGGAGCCAGGATGGAGGCGCGGCGGCCATCTTTGTGGTGGGGAATGCTGGTAGTTCCCATAACAGGGGTAGGCAACCTAGGGCCCTCCAGCTGTTGCAGAACTACAAGTACCATCATGCCTCTGTGAGTAATTTTAACTGTCAGCCTTGCAATACCTCATGGGAAATGTAGTTCCACAACAGCTGGAGGGCTACTGGTTGCCTACCCTGGCATAGTCTATACCAGATGCTCGTTTTTACTGGTGGAATGTGAGTGTCTTACCTTTTATTTAATAAAATTGTCTTGACTTACTGCACCATAAGTGTATTCCCTTGCATTACATGGTGCCAATGTTGAGGAGGAAGTGACCATTGGTGCCAATTGAGTGGAACATAACGGCCCCATTCATCCCCATGTGCAGTGACCTACCTGTTTTCCTTCGGTTTGGCTCCAAATGTTGGTTTACAATCTGAAAGGTTTGTTTGACCCCTGTCATGAGGGTCCTTTGAATCCGGTAAGAGGCAGCGTGTTTGGGTGATGGTGATGGTTCTTCCACCTTCCATTCCAAGCATTACATAGGATTTTCACTCCATATACATGAACTAGTTTCTGTTTCGGACTTGGTTAGCACCGCACCAACTCTATACAAATTGCTGTTGTGGATGTTTAACAATATTGTGCTGGCTGCTTGTTTTTTCTTCTTTTTTATTTAGTGTATGAGCCTAGCGCAGCAGTTACCATCTTTTTTTCAAATCCTACCAAGACATGGCTGTCCACCTAAACTGACCGGCCGGGCAAGGAGAGCATTAATCAGAGAAGCAGCCAAGAGGTCCATGGTAACTTTGGAGGAGCTGCAGAGATCCACAGCTCAGGTGGGAGAATCTGTCCACAGGACAACCATTAGTCGTGCACTCCACAAATCTGCCCTTTATGGAAGAGAGGCAAGAAGAAAGCCATTGGTGAAAGAAAGCCATAAGAAGTTCCGTTTGCAGTTTGCGAGAAGCCTTGTGGGGGACACAGCAAACATGTGGAAGAAGGTGCTCTGGTCAGATGAAACCAAAATTTAATTTTTTGGTCTAAAGGCAAAACGCTATGTGTGCCGGAAAACTAACACTGCACATCACCCTGAACACACCACCCCCACCGTGAAACATGGTGGTGGCAACATCAGGTTGTGGGAATGCTTTTCTTTAGCAGGGACAGGGAAGCTGGTCAGAGTTGATGGGAAGATGGATGGAGCCAAATACAGGGCAATCTTAGAAGAAAACCTGTTAGACCCCAAACACTATTAGATTTTCTGCAGATTTTTTCCTTCAGATTTAATATAACCATGTAATGTAAGGGCCGGCCTGATTGCATACAAATTGAAACTCTTAAGGTTTGACCTCATATTATATGGTTTTGGTAAATCTGAAGACAAAAATATGCAGAAAATCGAATAGTGTGTATGGGGTCTTAGAGTCTGCAAAAGACCTGAGACTGGGGCGGAGGTTCACCTTCCAGCAGGACAACGACCCTAAACATACAGCCAGAGCTACAATGGAATGGTTTAGATCAAAGCATATTCATGTGTTAGAATGACCCAGTCACAGTCCAGACCTAAATCCAATTGAGAATCTGTGGCAAGACTTGAAAATTTGCTGCTCACAGACGCTCTCCATCCAATCTGACAGAGCTTGGGGTATTCTGCAAAGAAGAATGGGCAAAAATGTCCTCTCTAGATGTGCAAAGCTGGTAGAGACTTCCCCAAAAAGACTTGCAGCTGTAATTGCAGTGAAAGGAGGTTCTACAAAGTATTGACTCCGGGGGGCGCTATACAAATGCTCCCCACACTTTTCACATATTTATTTGTAAAAAAAAATGTTGAAAACCATTTATCATTTTCCTTCCACTTCACAATTCTGTGCCACTTTGTGTCGGTCCATGACATAAAATCCCAATAAAATATATTTTTGGTTGTAAGATGACAAAATGTTGCAAATCTCAAGGGGTATGAATACTTTTTCAAGGCACTGTGTATATATACAGTATATATATATATATACATATTTTTTTTCTTTTTTTTGAACCAGAACTCAGTGTCACTTTAGGGATTGCAGAAGTTGTGGTTGACACTGACCCTGTATTTCCTGTGACATTTTTGAACAACTGACTTCAGATGTACAGGAGGAGACTTTACAATGGCTGTCATTAATCACTGACCGCCATCTGTGCAATAAGGAGAATTTGCTGTCTTAGTAGTGTAAATTCATTGCCCTCAGAGCTTCTGGTCATTCCGGCCAGCACTGAAATTCACCCTGTATGTCTAACACAGTTGTCCTCAGGCTGTAAAAATCCCAGAGAGTCTCCTTAGTTTAAAACTGACATCTGTTTGCCCTTCTGCAAAAAAAACTCCCACATTTTAAAGGGTTACTCCATCTTTTGCACCATGTTACACCCAGTGCCAACCCTACCATGGGTCCCAGTGGGTCCATTGGACCCAGGCAGCACTTTGAGAGGGGCAGCACATTGAACTACGGCCACCTCTCTTTCTCTTCTATTTACCCAGCAAATTGACGACCAAGATTTTTTTTTCAGCAGCTTTGTGTGTCATGAGGACAACTGCTCCACGGGCTGCTCTGCCTGTCCTTATACTACCCTAGCCCGCCCCTATTCTGCCTTAGCCTGTCTATATACTACCATAGCCTTCCACTATACTGCCCTAGCCTGCCTTTAATCTGCCCTAGCCTGTCTATATACTACCCTAGCCTGCCCCTATATTACCCTAGCTTGTCTATATACTGCCCTAGCCTGCCTATATTCTGCCCTAGCCTGTCTATATACTACCCTAGCCTGTCTATATACTACCCTAGCCTGCCCCTGTATTACCCTAGCTTGTCTATATACTGCCCTAGCCTGCCCCTATACTACCCTAGCCTGTCTATATACTACCCTAGCCTGCCCCTATATTACCCTAGCTTGTCTATATACTGCCCTAGCCTGCCCCTATACTGCCCTAGCCTGCCCCTATACTGCCCTAGCCTGTCTATATACTGCCTTAGCCTGCCCCTATATTACCCTAGCTTGTCTATATACTGCCTAGCCTGTCCCTATACTGCCCTAGCCTGTCTATATACTGCCCTAGCCTGTCTATATACTACCCTAGCCTGTCTATATACTACCCTAGCCTGCCTCTATACTACCCCAGCCTGTCTATATACTACCCTAGCCTGTCTATATATTACCATAGCCTGACCCTATATTACCCTAGCTTGTCTATATACTGCCTTAGCCTGCCCCTATACTACCCTAGCCTGTCTATATACTACCCTAGCCTTTCTCTATACTACCCCAGCCTGTCTATATACTGCCTTAGCCTGTCTATATACTACCCTAGCCTGTCTATATACTAGCATAGCCTGCCCCTATACTACCTTAGCCTGTCTATATACTACCCTAGCTTACCCCTATACTGCTCTAGCCAGTCTATATACTACCTTAGCCTGTCCATATACTACCCTAGCCTGCCCATATACTACCCTAGCCTGTCCATATACTACCCTGGCATGCCCCTATACTGCCCTAGCCCGCCCCTTGGAATTGAACATAATGGTATGTTATATAATTTTGCATATAGACAAGGTGCTGTTGCATGTAAATCTGACTTCCTGATAAATGTAATTTTAGTTTTAATTATTATGATATAAAATAATGGATGTGGGGACCTTTTGGTGGGCGTGATTTTTTTTTTGGGGGGGGGGGGGGCAGCATTTGATTCTTGGACCCAGGTGGCACAATGTCTTGGGCCAACCCTGGTTACACTCATATTTAGGGTGAAATGTGGTGCAAATGGGAATCCCCCCATCGCAAAATCACTGAAGACGGACTTGTAATTCTCATTAGAATACAAGTGTGGTGATCATTGTCCATTGACATTTTCCTTCAGCTCTCCAAATGAAAAAGCCTGTACAGAGGGGCTGGAGGAATAGTCTGCAGAGGCCTGTCATTGCATCCACCATCCGCTGATCACAAGTGCAATGCTTTGCAGGCTCCTGTGAGAAAAAAATAAATGTACTTTTTTTTCTTACAAAAATATGAGTATTTTTATTTATTTTTTTTTTTTTTTAATTGGACTTAGCCTTTAAAGCGGTAGTGAAGTCTTATATAAGCAACAACAAAAAAAATTGCCCCCCTGCAAGAAAATGGCATAATGTGTTAGTATGCACCGCATACTAGCGCTATATGGCAGACTTACCCATGAAAGGTACAGGGATGGGTGCGTGGCCCCTAATAAAGACAGTACAGTGGGGGAAATAATTATTTGATCCCCTGCAGATTTTGTAAGTTTGCCCACATACAAAGAAATGAAGGGTCTATAATTTTTATCATGGGTGTATTTTAACTACTTGCCGCCCGCCCATCGTCAAATGACGGAGGGGTGGCGCGGCTCTCGTTCATGACGTCATCCCAGAACTTGCACTCCTGCGCGCCCTAGGGGGGCGCGCAGCACGCCCATCGTGGCCGCGCCGTGTTGCCAGGACATGGCACGACCCTGATCTGTGTAAAGAGCCGCGACCGTGGCTCTTTAACCATGTAATTGTGGTTCCAATCACAGTGGGTCACATATAAACAAGGAAGTGCCGGTAATTGGCGCTCCTCACCTCACATTGACATAGTGTGTGGTGAGGAGAGCCGATCAACAGCATCTCCTCACAGAGAACATCTAGGGATGTAATCAGGGCACTGATTACCATTAGTGCCACCAGTACCAGCAACCACACCAGTGCCAGCAATCAATGCCCACCAGTGCCAGCAATCAGTGCCCACAAGTGCCAGAAATCAGTGCACACAAGTGCCACCAATCAGTGCCCATTAGTGGTGCCAGTCAATGCTGTCTATTAGTGCCGTCTATCAGTGCTGCCCATCAATGCCCATCACTGCCACCCATCAATGCCCATCAGTGCCACCTATCTGTGCCCACCGGTGCCCCTTAACAGTGCCCATCAGTGCCACCTATCAGTGCCCCCTATCATTGCCCACCAGTGTCACCTGTCAGTGCCCACCAGTGCCACCCATCAGTGCCCACCAGTGCCACCTATAAGTGCTACCTATCAGTGCCCATAAGTGCGACATATTAGTGCCTCCTCATTAGTGCCACCTCATTGGTGCCCATAAGTGCCACCTCATCAGTGCCCATCAGTGCCGCCTCATTAGCACACATCAGTGAAGGAGAAAAATTGCTTATTTACAAAATTTACTGACAAAAACTAAGAAAAACTTTTCTTTTTTTTTTTTTTTTTTAGTAAAAAATAAAAAACCCAGCAGTGATTAAATACCACCAAAAGAAAGCTATATTTTTGTAAAGAAAATGATAAAAATGTCACATGGGTACAGTGTAGCACGACCGCGCAATTGTCATTCAACGCGTGACATCGCTGAAAGCTGAAAAATGGCCTGGGCAGGAAGGGGGTGAAAGTGCCCGGTATTGAGGTGGTTAAATGATAAAGGCAGAATATCAACCATATAAAAACCAAAATGCAGCGCTGTAGGAAAATGTCCAAGTTCATATATTTAGTCCTCTCAGAATCCACTCAGTGAAAATCCACACACGAAAAAGCGTGAAAAGAAAGAGGACCCCACGCCAGAAGGAAAAAGGGATGCGCCGACTCGTAAAGGCAGCCAATCACGTTATCTATAGTGTCGTTCCTCCTTCAATGGGGGATCACCAATGGTCTGTAGAGACACCGTCTTCTTTGCTAAGGCATATCTCCAAAGTGTGGAACAGGCCAGAAAGAAAACCTCATTGTGCAGTATTACTAGTGGAGTATGCACTTCATTTATCCATATCTCCTCAAAGCCACTCTAGTTTAAGGCCAAAAGACAGATGTGATAATTCTGTCCTGATTTCAGTTCAAGAAGCTTGTACTCTGCATCTGATGCATTGGCAACACCATGGAGATACCACTGGTCATTGCTCTCAGGGCTCTTTCACACACACGGATCGTTTTCCGCGCTTTTGAAGCGCTAGCGCTATAAATAGTGCCCCTCTAATGGCATTTTTTAAGCGCTTTTCAAGCGTTTGTGTTTTAATCATGTGACCTTTCCACAGCCTCAGTACACATTTCATGCGCTTTTCAAGAGTTTTTCAAGCGCTTAACCATTATTTTCAATGGACATGGGCATTTTTGAAGAGCTATTTTGAGCGCACAAAACAAGCTGAAAAAGATGCTGCTTGCAGGACTTTTAGCAACGCCTAGCAAGCGCAACGCCTCGGTGTGAAAGCATCCATTGAGATGCATGGGGAGCGTTTTTGGTGCGCTTTTTATGTGCTAATTTTAGAGCAAAAACTCCTGAAAAACGCCTTGGTGTGAAAGGGGTCTTATACTTTATCTGCACTCTAATTTCACCGTTTCTCAGTCCATCCAGCGGCCTCCATTTGAAGCAGATATACTTTTCTGTGCTGAAAACTGTAATGTTTAGGACTGGTGGAAATTATGTATGGAGCTCTGTATGCGGTTTCTTATAAAGCAAGCTCCAGCTCTAATGACAGTTCTCTGCCTCTGTCCTCCATGCACGAATAGCTCCCATAAGAATGCAGATAAAATGTTAAGCTTCCAAATGAAGGATAACTATTGCTTTCTGTCTATGCCCTGGAAAGTGCCAGAATATCAACCAAATATCCAGAAAAAAACAAATAATACAAATGTTATAAAATGAGTTGCAGCTCAGTGAGTAAAATAAGTATTTGATCCCCCTACCAACCAACAATAGTTCTGGCCCCCACAGACTGGCTGCAGTAGGTGCTCATGTGGTACACAGATCAGTCCTGTCAATGTAAGAAGGTTCTCCTAACGACAACTCTTTATGTGTATAAAAGACTCCTGTCCACAGAATCTCTTTCTTTCATACAAACCTCAACATCGTGGGCAACACCAAAGAGCTGTCAAAGGACATCAGGGAGAAGATTGTAGACCTGCACAAGGCTGGAATGGCCTACAAGACCATCAGCAAGGAGCTTGGTGAAAGGAGACAACTGTTGGAGCGATTATTCGCAATTGGAAGAAATACAAAGTAACCATCAATTGCCCTCGGTCTGGAGCTCCATGCAAGATTTCACTTCATGGGGTGAGGATGATCATGAGAAAAGTGGGGTCAGCCTAGAACTATACAGGAGGAGCTTGTGAATGATCTCAAGGCAGTTGGGACCTCAGTCAACAAAGAAACCATTGGTAACACAATACACCGCCATGGATTGAAATGCTGCAGTGGCCGGTACCCCTCCTCAAGAAGGCACATGTACAGGCCATCTGAAGTTTGCCAATGAACATCTAAATGATTCAGAGAAGGATTGAGAGAAAGTCCTGTGGTCAGATGAGACCAAAATCGAGCTCTTTGGCATTAACTCAACGAGCCGTGATTGGAGGAAGCAAAATGCTGACTATGACCCTAAGAACACCATCTCTACAGTCAAGCACGGAGGTGGAAACATGATGCTTTGGGGCTGTTTCTCGGCTAAAGGTACAGACCAACTTTGCCGCATTGAGGGTCCAATGGACAGGATCAATGGCTGTGCAAAGTCCCTCACGATTGGCAATCGCGGCAGCATGACATCATGCGAGTAGCAACGGCCGACACGTTTCCAGCCAATTCTTGTCCTCAGGGGCCTCTAGTGCGCGATATGATTGGCCCTTATATATGTAGCCCACAGATGGGGTGTCAAATGACTTCATTTCCACCTAAAACACCATTTATATACATATATAATAATATGGAGTAAATAATTGCATAGCAACTGAAGGTAATGTATAAAATTGATGACCAAAATCTCTTGACGTTTTAAAAAAATTTGACGCGTTTCGTGGAGCTTGTTCACTCATCAGGAGTAGCGTAAGAGATATCTATAAATGTAAATAAAAATGTTATCAATAAGTAAAAAAACGATGGTCACAGGGGTCAGACGGGGAGGACAGATAGCCTTTATACTCACATGTCAGCTCATGCCCTAAAACTCAGTATTGAGGGTGGGGAGTGTCAGGATCCATAAACGTCCAGCAGCACTTACCTGCACCGTCCTCGTGTAACTGGCGTCCTGAGATTTTGGTTATCAATTTTATACATTACCTTCAGTTGCTATGCAATTATTTACTCCATAATATTATATATGTATATAGATGAAATGATCCTATTATTAATCATGTGTCCTTATATGTGTTGCTGCGTGCTAAGTATGAATTTTACTTCCTGTCTACTTATATCAGGTCTATGATCATGCTATGTCTATATACAATTTAATACTAATAAATACTTTTTTATGATTAATTTATGACTTGATGTAGTGTCATGACAAGCCTCACTCAAAGTCCCATGACAGCCTTTTTTCTTTGTTCTGTAAAAGAATTAGATCATGGGACCTTCAATATACATCTGCAGTGTAAACAATCCAACTTCCTCCAGCTCAAATACTTGCTGACCGTTCTTCTCCTTACTCCACTCCAGCACAATTGTTAGTTTCCTGGCCTGAAAGGCAATTTATCAGGCCACCATGACATTTCTTCCTCCACCCCAACTAGCACATGATGAGGCCTGCTCTACTGCCAGCAGGACCTCCGTACCACCCATTGTGGGTAAGGGCCACGGGCCCCCATTTGTGAAGCTGAGTACGTTGGTGCTAGTGGGGTATTGGTGGACTACAACTCCCCGCCCATCCTCTTCCAGGCAGCTCCTGCCTACCCGACTGTCCAGTGACACTCCTTTCCCTGACTGGCTCCTCCGACCACCACAGACTGTCCACTATCCTCCCCAGCCTGCTCCAGCCTTCTCATTCAGCTCCCAGGGTCTGTCACTCACCAAAACTTTTGGATCCTTTAACCACTTCAATACTATGCACTTAGAACACTTCCTGTCCAGACCAATTTTCAGCTTTCAGTGCTGTTGCGATTCGAATGAGAATTGCGCGGTCGTGCGACGTTGTACCCAAACCAAATTTTTATCATTTTGTTCCCACAAATAGAGCTTTCTTTTGGTGGTATTTGATCGCCTCTGCGTCATTTCTGATCACCGCTATAAACAAAAAAAGACCGAAAATTTTGAAAAAAAAAACATTTTTCTTTGTTTCTGTCACAAAAATTTGTATAAAGTACATTTTCTCCTTCACTGATGGGCACTGATGTGACTACACTGATGGGCACTGATGAGGCTACACTGACGGGCACTGATGAGGCAGTACAGATTGGCACTGATGAGGTGGCACTGATAAGGTTGCACTGATGGGGCAAATATGCAGCACTGATGGGCGGCACTGACAAGCAACACTGACGGGCACTGATACGTGGCACTGATATGCGGCACTGATGGACACTCCTAGGCGGCACTGATAAGTGGCACTGGGCACTGATGGGCACTGATAGGGGGCACTTTTAGGGGGCACAGGTGGGCACTTTTAGGTGGCACAGGTGGGCACTGATCGGTGGCACAGGTGGGCACTTATAGGTGGCAGTGGTGGGCACTGGTGCAACAAGCACTGTTAGGGATGGCACTGGCAGGCATCATACATGGGCACAGTGCCATCCCTACAGTGCATAATATTGCCCTTACCTGGTGGTCTAGTGGGGGCTCCCTGGTGGTCCTTGGCGGCCTCTGTGTAATTCCCCTGGTGGTCCTGGGCGGCCTCCATGCGATGTCTGGGGAGGGGGGCTCCCCGGTGGTCCTGATCCGGCTCCCTGGTGGTCCAGTGGGGTGATCCTGAGGGTGGCTGCGCTGATAAACGTTCAGCGCAGCCCCCCCCCCGTCAGGAGAGCAGCCGATCGGCTCTCCGCTGCTCAGGTCTGCAGACCTGAGCAGAGGAAAAGCCGATAAACGGCTCTTCCTATTTACACTGTGATCAGCCGTGATTGGTCACGGCTGATCACATGGTAAAAGGCTTCGGATCGAACTGACCCATGGCACCACCGATCGCTGCAATGCTCGCCCCCAGGGGCGCGCGATCGCGGATTATCCTGAGGACGTCAATAGACGTCCAGTCAGGATAATGAACCCCCCGCCCGGACGTCATTTGTCAATGCGCTGGCGGGAAGTGGTTAAAGAGTCTCTCAGAATGTAGAACTCTGCTGCTCTCCTGCTTCCTTGTGCTAGGAATTGACTCCACTCCTGGCTGCACCCAAGCCTTCAGGCCCCAAGGTCACCCTCCCTCCCAGACTGGAAGGTCCCTCCTGGGTGAGGCCTGCTCCACAGCCTCTGCTACATTCTCCTCTCTTCCACCCAAACTTCCCTCCCCTTGCTTGCAGATTTCTGTATTTAAGGAGGCCTGCCCCTGTGAATTCAGACTGTGGATTGGTCAGGGCTCTTTGTCATATATCAGGTAGTGACATCTCCTCATCCATCCCCCTTTCTAGAGCTTTCCCAGCTCAAAGGGGAGGAGTATGCAAGGGGTGTTCTTTCCTTCCATCTCCAGCCACTCCCGAGCCCAGATCAAAACATTCAGGCCTACACCCACTGTCAGGCCTGACTAGATTTTACCTCTCCTAACCAAAAATCTACAAAAAGAGAACACCTACTACTATGGGATGCTACATAATAAATAGACCACAAATCACAAGTGATGAAAAATTCTATCTTGTAGTGTTTGCCAGTATTACAAGAGGAAAACCCCTCAATGTTTTCCAACCTAGTATTACTCAATCCACAAATTACACAGTTATTATGGCAATAGAAACCTTTTAAATCTCTAAAAAAAATATTTAGGTGGATCAATGATGTTAGGGGCTATCTTGTCTCTTAGGTTGGGAGCCCTTCTAAAAATATCCTCAGGTTTTTCTGGAAGTATTTTACTCAAAGTTGGGTCATATTTTAAAATACCCAATCTTTTATTAATAATACCTTTAATCTGATAATATTGGGAGGAGTAATAAGTAATGAATGGGCATACCATCTTTTTGGTTTTATCATTTCTCTTTTTAACAACCAATAAGTTATTTATTTCCATATTACCTACTTCCCTAATAATTTCATCTAGGGTTCGCTCCTCATAGCCTTTTTCCAGAAAACGATCTTTGAGCAAGGATGCCTGCTCAAAAAAAGTAAAAATCTGTTGTACAGTTACGCCTAGTTCTCAAAAACTTTCCCTTAGGGACATTATGTAACCATAAAGGGTGGTGACAGCTAGATAAAGGAATTTAGCTGTTCCTAGCTGTGGCTTTAAAGAATGTTTTAGTTTATATTATTCCTTCCTTAGCCAATATTGGCAGGTGTAAAAAGTTAATCTCAGTGCTGAAAGAGAAAGACAACTGAATATTGCGATCCTTGTTGTTTAGAGTTGTTATGAAGCCTTCCAAAGACTCCCGATTAGCGTCCCAAATTAACAGGATATTGTCAATAAAACATTTATAGAACACAAGTTGATACCACTGTTGTCCAAAAACTATGCCATGTTCCCAATGGGACATGAATAAATTTGCCATTCTGGGGGCAAATTTAGCCCCCATTGCCACACCCCGCTGTTGTAAATAAAATGTATTATTAAACCAACATAAATTGTGAGTCATGGCATAATATAATAAATCCATGATATATTCCCTCTGTGTTACAGGTAGCTCCTGATATTGACTAAGGAAGGAATAATATATACTAAAACATTCTTTAAAGCGGTAGTAAACCCGCTGCTAAAAAAAAAAATAAAAAAAAATCCTGCAAGACAATAGCATAATATGTTAGTATGCATCGCATACTAACATATTATGAAATACTTACCTTAGAACGAGGCCCCCGATGCCCGAGTCGGTCAGCGCTAAGGACGCTGACATCTTTGTCCTCTTCTCTCTTCCGGGTACGCGGCTCCGGGCTGTGAGTGGCCGGAGCCGCGTGACGTCACTCCCGCGCATGCGCGCGGGAGCTCTTCGCTCCGGCAGCCAGCTCTGAGTTGCTGGCCGCCTCGGCCGGATCGTCAGAGCGCATGCGCCGCTAATGTCAGCGGCTGCATGCAGGGCGAATATCTCCTAAACCATGCAGGTTTATGGGATATTCTTTTTACCTACAGGTAAGCCTTATTATAGGCTTACCTGTATGTAAAAATAGCTTTGCGGTTTTACTACCGCTTTAAAGCCACAGAACAGTTACACTCCTTTATCGAGCTGTCACCACCCTTGGTTACGTAATGTACTAAGGGACAGTTTATGATAAGTAGGCGTAACTGTACAACAGATTTTGACTTTTTGGGCAGGCATCCTTGCTCAAAGATCTTCTTTTTTTTTTGTTAAAAAAAGGCTATGAGGAGCGAACCCTAGATGAACTAGAACTCCATATATCACTTGCTACTCGTATATGGGGATGACCTTCTGGGTATCCGAAATTCTTGTCACAGGAGTTATTCACCATATCATGTAATGAGAGGAAATCTCGCCACAGTGTAAAACCATTTCAAAATTTATTAAAAAATGGTCTTCTGGGAAGACATCCGCTTAGAGACGAAATGCGTTGGATCTGTTCCCTGCAGGTCACTGTGATAGCGTCTTTATTGATGAGCTCATCTTTTCTTGATGTAAGTGTTTTTATACCATTTTTTAATACATTTTGAAATGGTTTTACACTATGGCGAGATTTCCTCTCATTACATGATATGGTGAATAACTCCTGTGACAAGAATTTCGGATACCCACAAGGTCATCCCCATATACGAGTAGCAAGAGCAGCAGTGATACATGGAGCTCTATGAATGATTCCACAGTCTGCTGCCAAGTGGATAACTACCCTAGAATTGTCCTCCTTGCTGGTACTTACCAGCTTCTGGTAAGCATATATTAATTACGGTGGAGGATTCTTCACGGAGTTTTGAATGTTGCACCAGTCACTTTTATCTGTACATTTAGGCACCAGTCACTTTTATCTGTACATTTAGGCACCAGTCACTTTTACCTGTACATTTAGGCACCAGTCACTTTTATCTGTACATTTAGACACCAGTCACTTTTATCTGTACATTTAAGCACCAGTCACTTTTATCTGTACATTTAGGCACCAGTCACTTTTATCTGTACATTTAGGCACCAGTCACTTTTATCTGTACATTTAAGCACCAGTCACTTTTATCTGTACATTTAGGCACCAGTCACTTTTATCTGTACATTTAAGCACCAGTCACTTTTATCTGTACATTTAGGCACCAGTCACTTTTATCTGTATATTTAGGCACCAGTCACTTTTATCTGTACATTTAGGCACCAGTCACTTTTATCTGTATATTTAGGCACCAGTCACTTTTATCTGTACATTTAGGCACCAGTTACTTTTATCTGTACATTTAGGCACCAGTTACTTTTATCTGTACATTTAGGCACCAGTTACTTTTATCTGTACATTTAGGCACCAGTTACTTTTATCTTTACATTTAGGCACCAGTTACTTTTATCTGTACATTTAGGCACCAGTCACTTTTATCTTTACATTTAGGCACCAGTCACTTTTATCTGTACATTTAGGCACCAGTCACTTTTATCTGTACATTTAGGCACCAGTCACTTTTATCTGTATATTTAGGCACCAGTCACTTTTATCTGTACATTTAGGCACCAGTCACTTTTATCTGTACATTTAGGCACCAGTCACTTTTATCTGTACATTTAGGCACCAGTTACTTTTATCTGTACATTTAGGCACCAGTCACTTTTATCTTTACATTTAGGCACCAGTTCACTATTATCTTTACATTTAGGCACCAGTCACTTTTACCTGTACATTTAGGCACCAGTCACTTTTATCTGTACATTTAGGCACCAGTCACTTTTATCTTTACATTTAGACACCAGTTCACTTTTATCTGTACATTTAGACACCAGTTCACTTTTATCTTTACATTTAGGCACCAGTCACTTTTACCTGTACATTTAGGCACCAGTCACTTTTACCTGTACATTTAGGCACCAGTTCACTTTTACTTATTTAGCTCTGGACTGTGTAATATTTGTGGTATATATATATGAGACACTTTTTAGTGTCGTTTTATGTCTACATAGTGGACATTGGACTATTATTGTTCTTTATTAGTTTACATGCACTGGACACCTTAATTGTGTCACTTTATATATGGTTATAAGTTACAGTATATCACGTATTTATTATTACATGCACTTTATATATATGGAGGTTTTAATATCAGTTTAAACCTTGATATTAACGTTTACGTATTTATTTTCTAAGCGCTGCACTTTATATCCTAATATTATCAGCTTAAAGTGATTGTAAAGCTTCATTTTTTTTTAAAATAACAAACATGTCATACTTACCTCCTCCGTGCAATGGTTTTGCACAGAGTGGCCCCAAACCTCCTCTTCTCGGGCCCTCCAGCGGAGCCCCTGGGACCTCCTCCGTATCCAGTGACCCCTAAGGTCACTGTGTGGGCGCACTCCCGTGTCCTGCTGTTTGCGTGTATTCACACAAACAGCGGACTCGGCCCCGCCCCCGGCCCCCGCGTCACCGGACCTGATTGACAGCAGCGGGAGCTAATGGCTCCCCTGCTATCAATCCAGCCAATGAGGACCCGTGACACCGGCTGGAGCGGATTGCTTGTAGCCACCGATGGAATGAATGGGCTCAGGTAAGTAAAAAGGGGGCTCCGGGGGGGGTCACTATTGAGAAAAGGTTTTTCACCTTAATGCATAGAATGCATTAAGGTGAAAAACCATGAGACTTTAAAGACAATTTAAGCACTTCAGATCCGCGCTATAGCCGAAGTACAGCTCCAGCACGGATCTGAATTTCTGGGTGGATGTCCTGCCCTTGTGCGCGCTCCTGGGGCGCACTCACTGGTGGTGGCGCTCGCGCGCGGGCGCCGCACCCTCTGTGGGCATGCCGAGACCCGCGATCGCCTGACAGAGCTGCAGAACGGGGAACCGCCGATGTAAACACGGCGGTTCCCCGCTCTGTTAGCGGGGGCATGACAGATCTACTGATCTCTGTCACTGGGATCAGTTAGATCTGTTCTGTACCGGCCAGCCCCCCCCCCCCCCACAGTTAGAACTCGCCTAGGGAGCACAGTTAACCCCTTCACTGCCCCCTGCAGGTTAATCCCTTCACTGCCAATGACATTTATACAGTAATCAGTGGACATTTAAATTTCTGATCGCTGTATAAATGTCATTGGTCCCAAAAAAGTGTCAAAAATGTCCGACATGTCCGCTGCAATATGGCAGTCCCGATAAAAATCGCAGATCGCCGCCATTACTAGTAAAAAAGAAATAAATAATAAAAACGCCATAAATCAATTCCCATAGTTTGTAGATGCGATAACTTTTGCGCAAACCAATCAATATACGCCGATTGCGATTTTTTTTTACCAAAAATATGTAGAAGAATATAAATTGGCCAAACCCGATGAATAATTTTTTTTTTTTTCATTTGTATTATAGCAAAAAGTAAAAAACATTGTTCTTTTTTCAAAATTGACGCTTTTTGTTTGTTTATAGCGGCAATCAGAAATGACCCAGAGGTGATCAAATACCACCAAAAGAAAGCTCTATTTGTGGGAAAAAAATGATATAAATTTAGTTTGGGTACAACGTCGCACGACCGCGCAATTATCATTCAAAATGCTACAGCGCCGAAAGCCAAAAATTGGTATGGGCAGGAGGGGGGTTTAAGTGCCCAGTAAGGAAGTGGTTAAAGGTATTAATAATAAAAGATGGGATATTTTAAAATCCGACCCAACTTTGAGTAAAATACTTCCAGAAAAACCTGAGGTTATTTTTAGAAGACTCCCAACCTAAGAGACAAGGTAGCCCCTAACATCTTCGATCCACCTAAACCACAGGTGTCAAACACAAGGCCCGGGGGCCAAATCCGGCCCTCCAGGACATTTCATGTGGCCCTCACACCTTTCCTGCTGCTGCAGCACCCCCCCCCCCCGTCTCAACAGTCGGCCGCAGAGTGGAGGACAGAACTCCTTCAGATCCTGCTCCACTCAGTGCAGCTGCAGCACCCCCTCATCTTCACCTCCCCTGGTCTCAGCATTCAGAAGACTCCAGCTCTCCTCTGGTCCTCCTCTAGACCCTGCTCTTTCTGCTTCCCAACACTGCCCCCATTGTGATGCAAGGAAGGGTGGGGAACCCTTAACTTCTGATGGTGGGGGGGGCCTTGGCATCTGATGTAAGGGGGGGGTGGTGCTCCGGACATCTAGTCCTACATATACAACCGGCCCTTTCAGAGTGACCATAATGCTGATAGGGCCCACAATGAAATCAAGTTTGACACCCCTGACCTAAACAATCGTCATGTTTAAGAGATTTAAAAGGTTTTTATCCCCATAACCTAGCTGTGTAATTTGTGGATTGAGTAATACTAGGTTGAAAAACATTGAGGGTTTTTCCTCTTGTAATACTGGCAAACACTACAAGATAGAATCTTCCATTGCTTGTGAAACCCAATATGTGGTCTATTTATTAGAATGCGGGTGTCATAAACAGTATGTGGCCCCGTACCTCGAGAAGGGTAAGACACCGTATGAGGGAACATGTATATAAAATTAGGAATGGCTATAAAAAACATAGTCTATCCCAACATTTCAGGAAATACCATAACCGTGATCCTAGGAGTTTGAAATTTACCTCTATCTGTAAACTTCAACCCCGTTGGAGGGGTGGTGACAAGATCCGAGAAAATTCTAAGAAAGAAACGTATTGGCTTTATGAACTCAAAACTTATTCTCCCTTGGGCCATAACATTGAGTGGGACATTAATTGTTTAGATAATAGCTGATTTCAGTGAACTCAACCCTGTAATTAAGATCATTGTCATTCTATATTATCGCTGCATTTGTGATGAATTTTATAACATTTTTAGCTTTTTATATACTTATTTGCTGTTTTCTAATGATGTACATAATAAGATCTCAGGAGAATAATCCATTCATTTATTATATGCTGGGGGCATTTGTTTTTAACCACTTGCTTACTGGGCACTTAAACTCCCAGACCAGTTTTCAGCTCTGTCGCTCTTCGAATGACAATTGCGCGGTCGTGCTACACTGTACCCAAATTACATTTTTATATTTTTTTCACACAAATAGAGCTTTCTTTTGGTGGTATTTAATCACTGCTGGGTTTTTTATTTTTTGCTTAAAACAATACCAAAAACTGTGAAAAAAAAAACAAAACTGTTTCTTAGTTTGTTATAAAATTTTGAAAACAAGTAATTTTTCTGCTTCATTGATGTGCGCTGATGAGGCTGCACTGATGGGCATTGATGGGCACTGCTAGGCTGCACTGATGGGCACTGATAGGCTGCACTGATGGGCAGTGATAGACACTGATAAGGCAGCACTAATGGGCACTGATAGGTGGCACTGATGGGCACTGATGAGACGGCACTGATAGGCGGCACTGATGGGTGGCTCTGATGGGCACTGGTAGGTGACACTGGTGGGTATTGATAGGTGGCACTGTGGGCACTGGTAGGTTGCACTGTGGGCACTGGTAGGTGGCACTGGTAGGTGGCACTGGTGGGTATTGATAGGTGGCTCTGGTGGGCACTGGCAGGTGGCACTGGTGGGCACAGGTAAGGCAGTGGTGGCTCTCTGTGTGAGAGACCGATGTCCCTCTGACAGAAGCCAGTGATCGCCTTTTTCTTCCCCTCACACTGTCAGCGTGAGGGGAAAAAATTACAGATTACCGATCTTCTGTTTACATCACATGATTGACCATCATTGGCTGACAGCTGATCACCTAGACTCGTCGATTTCAGAGTGCACTACGCCCTTCAGGGACGCGCAGACAGCGCATGCTCAGGAGGACATCTATGGACGCCCTCTCGGCAATTAAGGCCCGTGCTGTAGCTGTCATTCGGCTATAGCGTGGGATGAAGAAGTTAAATATACAGTATATGTAACCTGTTCATTTTTATCAATTGGTTTTTAGCACTATGCATTTTGCTGTTTGTAATACTAACACCTTGTATTTCAATGTGGCCATCCACTTTTGGGTACTGTAACTTTTTTATTTTAGATTCATTTTTTCTATAATATTACTAGGCTGTTATGCCTGTATCGCTATAAAGCTATGGCAAAACTGTGTCGAACCCGGAAGTGACCTATTGGTCCACGGGAAAATGGCGTTTTAGGCGGAAGTGATGTCGTTTGACACCCCGTCTGTGGGCTACATAAATAAGGGCCAATCATATCGCACACTAGAGGCCCCTGAGGGCGAGCATTGGCTGGAAATGTGTTAAGCTCTGCTACTCGCGTGACATCACGCTGCCGCAATCACTGACCGTAGCGGCGTTTGCATGTGAGTCTGATTTGCACTTTTGTACTATGCTTTTACCACGTATCTTAATAAACGATATTGCACTATGATGCCCTGTTCTATCTGTATGGTATCATGCGGTGGTTGGAGCAACTGAATGTCCCTCAACATTAATCCCTGAGATCCTGAATACGGTCAACGCTGTGACCATAGGTGTGCGCAGCCTATTGCATTAGGGTGTACACCACAAGGTGCAAACAAACATGAGTGTACGTGTGTATATATATATATATATGTTAGAAGGGCAGAGATCTGTGCCAGTAGTTTATTTTTACATTATTTTGTTTATTTTTTTTACAGTTTTGTTTTTTTTATTAGTTTTTACAATATTAGATTTTTTTTTTTTTTTTTTACAATTTTATTTAGGAGCCCTGCTGGGGGGGGCTTTAGTGAGATATAATGGGTCTAAACAAACCCCTGATGTCTCACTTTTGAGACAGAGAAAGAGACTGAGGACAGAGATTCCACCATCCCTTTCTCTGCAGCACAGTACAGGGTGATTAGGGTGTGCCCAGGCATACCTACCACCCTATGTGCGCACGCCTATGGGTGTGACTGATCCCGGATATCCCTGGATGGGGCATAGTGAATGGTACCTTTGGCATGTTATGGTCTGGTGATTTTGCATGGACACGGAGTCTGTTGGTTTGTCATCATCATGGTTGTTCTTGTCCTTTTCTCCCTTCATTTTGATGCAATTTCATAAATTACTACACCATGAGTTTTTTTCTTTTATCTGACTCTATGGATAAAATGAGGCCCATTATTCCATAAACAACAGTGGATTTCCTCAGAAGAGCCACGTCAGCATTCTGATTATTATCCACATGTGAGTTGTGTCTGATTTCTGGTGAGTGGCCATTTTTACCATTTCTACACGGACTATCTCAGCTTTTTACAGACCTTGGACTGTTTCAGCAACTTTATTTATCAGTGCTGCAATTTCTTTTATTTTATTGTTGAGCAGAGGGTGTTGTGTTTTTCCTAGCAGCTCCATTCTTACTAACGCTGGTTTTCATTCTGTCTACAGCCAGGGCTGGTGCAAGAATTTTTGACACCCTAGGCGAAACCTCATTGTGCCACCCACTTTGGCTCCGCCCATGACTCCACTCCCCATACGCTGTCCATGTTGTATACGATGGAGGTGGCGGAGGTGGAGATTTTTGCCTCTGGACTCGGCCTAAAGACAAATAATGGTGGCACCGGCTCACTTCCCCATGCCAGCCGTGGTCCGCAGGTATATGGACAGGCTACGGTAGTATGTGGACAGGCTGGGGTAGTATATGGACAGGCTGGGTAGTATATGGACAGGGGCTTGGCACCCTGGGTGGCAGTGTGCCCTAGGGGGCCGACTACTCCGCCTAGTGGTAGAGCCGGCCCTGTCTACAGCTCTGCTCCTTATATTCTTCACTTGGAACCTGTCTGAATGATACATACTGTGGGAACCGACTTCAAGTAGTAGCACATTAAGGACACAACCGCTTGCTCAAATCTTCTCTTTAGGGATTTTCTTGCCCACTTTGATTAAAACAGAGGTCAAGAAATCATCTTACGTTGGTTTTTAATTTGCTGAGCTACAAAATAACTATTCAGCAGCCTCCCTGTCCTCAAGTTTCAGACTCTTTGGCTGTCCACATAAGCTTGGTGCCTACACCTGGCAGCTCCCAGCTGCAATGGCTTGGACCCTTCTTCTAGGCAGGGCCCTCCTGGCTCCTGGGCAGAGAATTCCCCTGTCCACCAGGGTGCAGCCCAAACCATGGTCATGTCTCTAATAAAAACCCTGAAAAAATTGCTTCCAGGGAAGTGGTATGTGTATAAAGGGTTGGTCTGTCCTGTCCACTATGTAATATGGAGTAAAGAAAAACCGTAGTGCACGAATGCACTTGGACTTTACAGACAGACCAGCATTTATAGTAAAAACATTATTTTATTTTACATCCAGGAAGCAAGAGTGCTTGGACATGGTCTGCTGACTCCTTTATAGCCTCTCCCAGAGTTCTTTCCTTGGAGGTTGCTGGGAGATCCCAGGGATAGTTCTGCAGATCTAGGATATCTGTTTAGTAGACTACAGTTCCCACAATGCTCTCTGCTAGGCTCCGGAAGATAATGCATGTAATCCAAGCCCAGCACTAGAGGAACACAGAGACAGTCTAAGAAAGGAAAGGGTTAAGCCTCGTACACACGGTGCGACGGTCGTACGACCGCACGTTCAACTGTTGGCCAAAATCGGCTGTTGTGTCTAGCGTTCTGACATGAGTCAAGTAATCGTACAACAAAGCTTCAACAAGCCGAACGTAGTGACGTGTTACAAGTGTATAAAGACGAATTTCAGGTGAATGTGATTTGTGAATTAGGAACGTAGGTTTACAGGAGCGGACACTTCCGGGCGTTCCTGACTTCTGAGCATGCGTGTTTTGGACGTACATCTTTGTTGGCCCAACTTCTCTGTACACACGGTACAACGGTCGTACAACAAAAGTTTTCTAGCCTCCTCATCCAACTCCTGTTGTACGACAGTCGCACATTGGCTGTTGTAATGACGCGTACTAACGGTCGAATGATCGTACAACAAGGTGTTGTACGACCATTGTTGTATGACTGTCGTCGCACCGTGTGTACGGGCCTTCAGCCTGCAGTGCCAGATAACTGTAGTCCGCTGTCGGCTACATATCCATTCAACAAAACCTCTGAAGAAGGACTCATAATTAGTCCGAAACATGTCAGGTGTCTACACCAGTATGCATGGCAGCTAGCCCGACATCTTTCCATGGGTAGCCTTTGCACGCCATGCTTCTTGCGCTGTCAATGGTATTATATGCTATATATCTGGAAGCTCTGTATACTATCTAAATATTGTTACACTGTCTCTCTATATATATCCTTTTAAATGTGGTGTCCAATAAAATAATGTTTTTACTATAAATACTGGTCTGTCTGTAAAGTCCATGAGGGGTATATTGTGTATTCATGCCTTAAAGTGATAGTAAACCCTCCTATCATTTTCAGCCAAGGAAGCTGCCATCTTGCCCTCTGTTTAATCTACAACTGCCATGATGCTGCACATGTGATCAGCTGTGACACCAGCCATTGGATGGTTTGACAGTTTGGTTTAGAGCACAACCAATGGGAGTGTTACATTTCCGGCACATGCCGGAAATGTGACTGGTTTTTAACCTGTTAAATGCATGGGTTTACTACTGCTTTAAGGTTTTTCTTTTCTCCCTAATAAAAACCCCACACACCTTTTACCAATTAGTGTGATGGTTCCTGTCAGTAGACCCCTGTGACTGTGGATAGTCAGATGGAAGCCAGGACACCAGGTAGAAGCCAGGAAGTCTCCAGGGGTAGCGTGGGGTGCACACATGGGTGGATGTGATGTCACAGGAAGGACAGGTTGGTGTAGGACAACAGGCTACATGCTCGGAGCTTCAGATCCTTCTACAGGCCTCCTTCATGTGAGACAAACACCTTGGAGCCCCTCAACCTACCCAGATAAGAACTCTGGGTGACACAAAACTCTTTCCACACCATGACAGGGCACAGCACTGTCACAATACCTTACAGTATATCTAGATCAGTGACAGCAGGGAGGTTCGGTTGTTGGTAAATCCCATCGAAACTTTGCTATGGGGCCCCATCATCTGTAGTTAAGTGTTTGTATGCTTTAGTTCGTAGGTAATAAAGATCCTGAAAACACAATCTTGGGGGGGGACATGAGGAATGAGTAATTCTGTTGCATAAGATATAAATAAAAGACCAACAACTTGTAAATAATAAGGTCTAATACAGCAAGGATTGGGTAGTGGGACAGGAAAGCATTAGTCCTTTTCATTTAGGATGATTATGAGTTTTTTCTAACCTTTTTATGTGTAGATCGACCTTTCTTGACCTTTTTAACACAGAGGAACCCTTGAAATAACTTTCTGATCTCAGGGAACCCCAGCTAAAAATTCCTATATCTACAACTCATGACACATTAGTGTGATGATCAGTGGGAAAAATGCTCCTTACACTTGTGGTCAAGAAGAATTCCCCCCTTACATAAGCTAAAAAGATCAATGGTTACAGTGGGAACTTATCGGAGAGGCAGAAATTGCTCATTGCTCAAGGAACCCCGAGCCACCTCTGGAGGAACCTTGGTTGAGAAACCTGGTGTAGATAGATTTCCTTTGAGAAATGACAAAATAATTTATCAATAATGCAGGAGAACCTTCAGCTTCCAGTTCCTTTACTGGCTTTATTTCAAGTTAGGACATACTTGCACTTAACAGACCTTTTTAACTCCTCTTGTTGGCCACAAATCTGTCAAGTATGCACAGTTTTGTCTCTTTGTCCCAATGCTCATTGAAGAATTTTATGGCTCCCAGTTGTGCTTGTGACATAGTTTGTGTCTCCTCTTTCTTGAAGCACTGTCATGTTGGGGCTGTCTCCAACGTTTCCCGGCAGGAAAAGAGTTTACACAAAAGATTGTGGGTGAACCATCTACTGTTCAGGTCTGTCTCCTCAAAAGCGGATCCAGGCTGGAGGGCTTGAGCATCGGTTTTTAACCATCTTGTTTTTGAATAGAATGTATGTTGTGGAGATATTCTAGGGCCTTCAAGACCTTGTTCCACCTATAAAATCACATATTTAACTTTCTTGAAGAGATTTTGTCACTTGGCCCTTTCTCATTGGCTCATCACTTTGATGGGAAGCACCAATGGCCAATAATATTGTGTTGGAGGAGGGATGGGGCAGGCAAGCTCCATCAATGTCAGAACTTCGCCCAATTGGTCTAGGATTTGGCAGAAGATAGGGTGGTAAAAGCTGTTGCAGTATCCACAGGTACCTGCACTTTATACTTGCTACCAAAGGGATGGGGTCACTTTAATGTGACTCTGTCATCATTTTTCAAAACATATAACAAAGGTTTCTCTGAAGAGTAAGGAATTGATAGTCACCTGTCTGCTGATTTGACCGGACTCTGCTGGATTGATACCAAAAGACGCTTGCTGAAAGATTCACAAAACTGATGGTGTGAAACCAGGTGGCTGATTTGTGTTTTTACCTCCCCCTAAAAATGGATAAGGCTGCTGGAGGGGTGAGTACACATTGCTTTGGCCATAAGGCTTTGCAGGAAAGGAGCATTAGTGATGAGCTAAGGAGCCCACACAAAACCGTCAGGTGATATTAGACCACTGGCCCAATTAGCAGTGGTCATAGAATTCCCTGCAGGCACACTTAACAAAGTGGTGGGGATGCTAGTGACATCATTGACCTAATTTGGTCACATGACCATATTTGGTCAATGACATTGTCCATGCTCAGTTCAACCTGAATCTTAGCTCATCCTTACTAGGCATGTCGGGTGTGGCAGGTGGCACCATCAGTCTATATTGCCCATGGAGGTCATAGGATCATGCAGTATGGCTATGGCAGTTGTGACATGGTAGCTCAAAGTAAAATCCCCATTGGGATAAAAAATATTCCCCCCTGGGGATTTCACCTGCAGTGTTCCCTTTGGGAACTCCTGTAAACCAGATGTCAACCACTGTCTGAAGAGTGATCCACTTTCCAGACAGCGGTAAAGTCTTTCATCAGTGTGAAAGAACTCTTACAAGGTGAATTGAATGTCCCATGCTATGCTTTGTGGCTACTTCTGCCAGCCCTTGTGTCCTGTAGGAGCCGGTGGGGGAAACCACAGAGTTCATTGAGCAAGCTTCGTTCTTCAACCCAGCGGAGACTGGCAACATGGGCAGGGGGTGAGTATATATTTCTGTGAAGGTTTTCATTCATCCAGGTTATACGGTATCTCACAAAAGTGAGCACACCCCTCACATTTTTGTAAATATTTTATTAAATTTTTCATGTGACAACACTGAAGAAATGACACTTTGCTACAATGTAAAGTAGTGAGTGTACAGCTTGTATAACAGTGTCAATTTGCTGTACCCTCAAAATAACTCAACACAACGCCATTAATGTTTAAACCACTGGCAACAAAAGTGAGTACACCCCTAAGTGAAAATTTCAATATTGGGTCCAATTAGTCATTTTCCCTCCCCGTTGTGATGTGACTCGTTATTGTTACAAGGTCTCAGGTGTGAATGGGGAGCAGGTGTGTTAAATCTGGTGTTATCGCTCTCACTCTGGTCTCTCACATACTGGTCACTGGAAGTTCAACATGGCACCTCATGGCAAAGATCTCTCTGAGGATCTGAAAAAAAGAATTGTTGCACTACATAAAGATGGCCTGGGCCAGTGTTTCTCAAGAGGCATCAACAGGTCATGTTTTCAGGATTCCCATTATTTTGCACAGGTGATTTGATCAGTTTCACTGCCTTAGTAATTACCACAGCTGTTTTATCTGAGGGAAATCCTGAAAACATGACCTGTTGGTGTGCCTTGAGGACTGGAGTTGAGAAACACTGGCCTAGGCTATAAGAAGATTGCCAAGACCCTGAAACTGAGCTGCAACATGGAAGCCAAGACCATAAATCGGTTTAACAGGACAGGTTCCTCTCAGAACAGGCCTCGCCATGGTCGACCAAAGAAGTTGAGTGCACATGCTCAGCGTCATATCCAGAGGTTGTCTTTGGGAAATAGACGTATGAATGCTGCCAGCATTGCTTCAGAGGTTGAAGGGGAGGGTGTCAGTCTGTCAGTGCTCAGACCATATGCTGCACACTGCATCAAATTGGAAGCCTCTTCTAAAGATGATGCAAAGAAAGCCCACAGTTTGCTGAAGACAAGCAGACTAAGGGCATGGATTACTAGAACCATGTCCTATGGTCTGATGAGACCAAGATAAACTTATTTGGTTCAGATGGTGTCAAGCGTGTGTGGCGGCAACCAGGTGAGGAGTACAAAGACAAGTGTGTCTTGCCTACAGTCAAGCATGGTGGTGGGAGTGTCATTGTCTGGGGCTGAATGAGTGCTGCCAGCACTGGGGAGCTACAGTTCATTGAGGGAACCATGAATGCCAACATGTACTGTGACATACTGAAGCAGAACATGATCCCCTCCCTTCGGAGACTGGGCAAGTCGGGGTCTGTTACTGTGAGGGTGGTGGTACGAACTGACATCCGTTCTGTGTGAACAGAAACATGAGGAGTGGACCAACGGCGGTGTGTGCGAACTGTGGTAGACTTGGTTTATTCAAATAGAACCAGAGTAGTCTGGTATCCTGTACCAAGATCATTAGGTACGGGAATCAGACGAACAGAAGTCGTTTGACACCCGAAAGAAACGTAGTAGAAATCTTCTCCGAAGGTTAAACTACGTCACACGTCGTATACCAGACTCGTGACTGTCTGACTGTGGGAGGGGAAGTTGGAGACTTCGTTACGACCGTCGTAAGTATGCAGATAAAGGGTTTCTGTTGGAGACCTATAC
>BLSH010324927.1:703942-717229 GCA_018402905.1 Glandirana rugosa | reverse complement strand
TAGTTTGGAGGGGAAATGTAACCCTAAGAGTACTCTAGGGACCCTGATGTAAGGAGGGACTCTGATGGAGACCCTCATGTAAGGAGAACTGTGATGGGAACCCTATTATAAGGGGGATCTCATGAGAATCCCAATGTAAAGGGGAGGTTTGATGGGGACCTTGATGTAAGGGGGACCTTGATGTAGGGAGGGACTCTAATGGGGAGTCGGATGTAAGGGGGAATCTTATGGGGGACACTGATGTTAGGATAAACTCTGATGGGGGCCCTGATGTAAGGGGGATTGTGATGGGGACCCCATTGTAGGGGAGTCTGATGAGAATTCTAATGTAAAAGAGGGGGGGGGGGTGATGGAGACCCTGATGTAAGAAGGGACTCTGATGGAGACCCTCATGTAAGGAGAACTGTGATGGGAACCCTATTATAAGGGGGATCTGATGAGAATCCCAATGTAAAGGGGAGGTTTGATGGGGACCTTGATGTAAGGGGGACCTTGATGTAGGGAGGGACTGTAATGGGGAGTCGGATGTAAGGGGGAATCTTATGGGGGACACTGATGTTAGGAGAAACTCTGATGGGGGCCCTGATGTAAGGGGGATTGTGATGGGGACCCCATTGTAGGGGAGTCTGATGAGAATTCTAATGTAAAAGAAGGGGGGGGGGGGTGATGGGGACCCTGATGTAAGAAGGGACTCTGATGGAGACCCTGATGTAAGGAGAAATGTGATGGGAACCCTATTATAAGGGGAATCTGATGAGAATCCCAATGTAAAGGGGAGGTTTGATTGGGACCTTGATGTAAGGGGGACCTTGATGTAGGGAGGGAGTCTAATGGGGAGTCGGATGTAAGGGGGAATCTTATGGGGGACACTGATGTTAGGATAAACTCTAATGGGGACTCTGATATAAGAAGGACTGTGGTGGGGACCCTATTGTAAGGGGGGTCTGATGAGAATCCCAATGTAAAAGGGGGGGGTTTGATGGGGACCTTGATGAAAGGGGGACCTTGATGTAAGGAGTGACTCTAATGGGGAGCCGGATGTAAGGCGACTATTATCAAAGTACTTTCTCAATTGCTCTCAATCATACCATGCTGATTACAAGAAAAAAAACTTCAAGTAAAATTTAATAATTTATTCATAAAACAAAACGTTTGGAGACCCCTGGTCTACATGACCAGAAGTGGGGTAAAGACAATGCCTTTGCCATAATACATTTGTGTTTAAAAAAGCGTCCTACCCCCAAATCTCTGAATGTTGGGAGGTATGAACTGTACGGTGTTTCCCACTCCATTGCCTGCACTGACACTTATTGCTCCCTCTAGCCGGCCTCCCTGCTTGGATGGTGTTCAGAAGTAATTTCTGAACGTTGCACAAGTTATGCAATCTCAGGACAGGCTTCTCCATCCAGGGCCTGAGCAGCATTTGCAAACTTTAGATGATCATAGGCTCAGTAAGCAGAAATACTGACAGCCAATCCAAAATATTCATGACCATGTACCAAAATGTGCTTATCCCTGAGGTGTGTGGTGGGGTAATCAAAGAAGACCTCCACCAAGTACTCTTTATATGAGCAATGATCAAATACAACCCCATTATAATTGTAGAAGAAGAAAAAACACTCCCAATTGTTTCCCCTTCAAAGTTTATTCAGTAGCTACCCCAGGCACAAAAATATGCTGTCATGGTTCGATGAGAGGTTTCCCTTCTCTGCTTCTGCATGAGCCATGTTGCCCATGTCCATGATATAATGGGGGTGGGGGTCAACAGAGTCAGCTATGTGATGACTTGTCAGGGTCTAGGGTAGTTTACTGTACGGTACAAAGAATGTGCAGAGAGCAGAGCTGTGGGAGGGATCCAGCAGGCTCCACCCACTATAGGAGGGGGCGGAGACAAGACCAGTCACTCTGCACAATAAGAGGGAGCAGCAGTGACTGGTCTTTATTATAGGAAGCTCCTGGGAGTTTCACACTGGATTACTGCACAGATCTAGAAGAAATACACAAAGCACACCAACATTCAAGATAGAATAAACATGCTTTTTGTATTGAGGCAATATTTGCTTATCCCAGCATTAAAACTTAAAAAAAAAAAGATCTTCTCCACATGGCTCAAATGATATACAGAAGCTTTTCCTCCAAAGCCCTCTGATGATTCATGTCATGGGCACAGAGTCAACACCACCAGTAACAACAGCAAACTCCTGGCTACATTTGATCCATTTTCTTTTTATAATAACTATTTTACTTCTTTTATACAAAAATAAATCCTGCAAAATTTCCAGGCATGATGCTTTCTGGATTTTGTGGCTCCTGTGTGCACTTCACAGTTCATCCCATTAGTGTTAATGTTTGAACACAATAAGCCATAAACCAGGCCGTGCCTTTGATCCTCAGGGCGGCCTTGTGTAAGCAAGCCAAGCACCATGATTGATGACCTCATTGGAACTCTAAGTAGGTTCTGCAAACCTTCCAGTTCCCTTAATATAATTGAAATTTGCTCTTGCCACCAGTAAGAGCACGCTCCTGGCTTATATGACTGATCCATTTTGTCCTTCTCAAAACTATTTTACTTCATCAGTTTCCAGTGTTCTGTAGTTACCAGGACGGGTGCTAATGAATTTTGTAGCTCCTGTGTACATCTTACAGTTCATCCCATTTAGTGCATGAAGGATAAAATCAGTTGAAGAGTTGCAAGGAATCACATAATGTGATGTAAAGAGCCTTTGATCTTCATGATAGCCTTGTGCAAGCAACCCAAGCACCATGAATGAGGACCTCATTGGAACTTCTCGGAGGTTCTGCAAACCTTCCAGTTCCCTTCATTTCATTGAAACTTGTTCTTGCCTCCTGTAAGAGCAAGCTCCCAGATCATACGACTGATCCCGGAATGACAATCTCACAGCCATTTTATATCATTTCTACAAAATAAAACCATCAATTTTCCATCGTCCTACAAAATTTCCAAAACTAGTGCTACTAAATTTTGTAGCTCTTGTGCGCACTTTACAGTTCATCTCATTAGTGCATGGACGCTAAAATAAGTTGCAGAGTTGCGAGGAATCACATAGTGTTTGACCAGCATAGGACATGGACCAGGCCGCGCCTTTGATCCTCACGGTGGCCTTGTGCCAGCAACCCAAGCACCATGAATGAGGACCTCATTGGAACTTCTCGGAGGTTCTGCAAACCTTCCAGTTCCCTTCATTTCATTGAAACTTGTTCTTGCCACCTGTAAGTGCAAGCTCCCAGATCATACGACTGATCCCGGAATGAGAATCTCACAACCATTTTATATCATTTCTACAAAATAAAACCATCAATTTTCCATCGTCCTACAAAATTTCCAAAACTAGTGCTACTAAATTTTGTAGCTCTTGTGTGCACTTTACAGTTCATCCCATTAGTGCATGGACGCTAAAATAAGTTGCAGAGTTGCGAGGAATCACATAGTGTTTGACCAGCATAGGACATGGACCAGGCCGCGCCTTTGATCCTCACGGTGGCCTTGTGCCAGCAACCCAAGCACCATGAATGAGGACCTCATTGGAACTTCTCGGAGGTTCTGCAAACCTTCCAGTTCCCTTCATTTCATTGAAACTTGTTCTTGCCACCTGTAAGTGCAAGCTCCCAGATCATACGACTGATCCCGGAATGAGAATCTCACAACCATTTTATATCATTTCTACAAAATAAAACCATCAATTTTCCATCGTCCTACAAAATTTCCAAAACTAGTGCTACTAAATTTTGTAGCTCTTGTGTGCACTTTACAGTTCATCCCATTAGTGCATGGACGCTAAAATAAGTTGCAGAGTTGCGAGGAATCACATAGTGTTTGACCAGCATAGGACATGGACCAGGCCGCGCCTTTGATCCTCACGGTGGCCTTGTGGCAGCAACCCAATCACCATGAATGAGGACCTCATTGGAACTCCTAAGAGGTTCTGCTAAACTTTCAACTACCTTCATATAACCGAAACTGGACTGTTTTTAATGTAGACGTGGTAGGGGTCACTGCGTTTGTCCACATTCTTGGATCGTGTATATCCGAGTATCAGACTGCCTACAGTCACGGCAAAGAGGAACATGACAAAGATGATGAAGATATAGGCATTGTCGTCCTTGTTGGGTTTGGTGATGTTGTGTTGCGTGTCTGACTGGCACGGCGCAGTGTTCAGTGTCTTGTTGATGGCCTGAAGCACAGTGTTAAGGTTTTCCAGGAGCTTTTCCATGGTAAAGTTCTTCTCCATGTCAACAGGGATTAAATGGATGGAGAACGGTTGCAATTCAATGTGTCCAGCAGAGCAGAACCTAGAGACAAAGTAAGTACATTAGTGAATATCTTACTGACATACCAATGACAGGTAGACACATGTATCTCCTGGAGCAAATCATAACTCAGCTCATCTTCCTACAAGAAGTGTGTTCTTGTTTTTGTACTGACCACTGTCACCAGGGCAAAGATTTTTTGGCAAATCCTGTCCTGGAAGAGTACATGGGGGGAAATCTTCTAATGGGAGCACCTGTTTACCCAACTTGTCCAGAAGTTGGTGTAAACCTCTTTAGTTCCAGTGGGCCCCCGCAATCCTCAGGACTTAAGATATAAGATGGCACCAGGTAGGCAGGGCTGGGACAAGGGGTGGGCAAGAGGGATAACTGCCCTGAGCACAATGGGGGATGGAGGCGCCCTGTGCCAGTTGCTTCTGTTACAAGGCTCATAGGAGTAAGTGACAGCCACATCATTGCTAGCCCTAAGGCAGGGGTAGGCAACCTGTGGCCCTCCAGCTGTTGCGGAACTACATTTCCCACGAGGCATTGCAAGGCTGGCAGTTACAATTACTCCCAGAGGCATGATGGGATTTGTAATTCTGCAACAGCTAGAGGGCTGCAGGTTGCCTACCCCTGCCCTATGGGAAGGGAGGGGCAGTTTGGCATCTTTGTCCTGGGCGCGGATGACCTTGTCCTGGCATTGCAGGTAGGGGGTGGATCTTTCTTTGTTGCTCCTGATGTGCAGGCCAATGCGCGAGAGCTCAAAAGCATACTGGACACCAGGGCCGCTGATGGGAGGGGCAACAATCCTCCTGTAGGGAACCCAGGCACCCAGAGGGGCCCGAACAACAGGGGGAATTGGGGCAGTTGGGCGGAGTGGCAATTACAGCCGTGTGTGGCTCTCTGCAGCAGCTGAAAGCCAGTTTCTCCCCCTCCTGCCGGCCTTCAGCCCCTGCAGGGAGAGATACAGACACAGGGCCTCATTCAGCTATTGCTCCCCCCCCCCCCCGTTCTGCCTGCTTCTGATCCCCTCCCCTGTTACTGAGCCCCCCCTTTCTGTGGTGCGGCCGACTTCCCTATCCTGCAAAAGATAAATTGTAAAAAAATAATAATTTTTAAACATTGTAATAAATTATTTTTTGAAATTGTAAAATAAAATCATTTTAAAAATGTAAACATTTTTAAAAAAATTATACATTTATTTTTAAATTGTAAACAACTATTTACAAAGGGCAACTTCACACAGGTTCTCTGCTATGTTTGTGTTTGGGGTTGCCACATCATCCCTTTAAACCCGAACACATATGAATTACACAGGTTGTTCTGTGGCCGATTAAGGTGGTAATTAAACTCACTTGGTGCCTCATCTGCATTAAATTAGCCTCAGAACAACAACCTGTGTAATTCATATGTGTTCATGTTGAAAGGGATGAGGTGGCAACCCTAATGCATCCCAGCCACCAATGTGCAGCCCAGCCACCAATGCCCTAGCAATCAATGGTACGCAGCCACACAGCCTCTTTGGTTGCTTTTTGTTCTGAGCAAATGAGGCCAAGAAAAAAAAACAAATCCTTTCAGGCTTTTCTCCTAGGCTGGTCGGTCGTTTTTCATTTAAAACAGAAAATACCGCATTTAGTCACTAGTTGGTGCTGGCAACTATACCACCTAGTGGCCAAATGTGGCATTTTCCATTTTAAATCAATGAAAATCGTTCAGCCAGCACAGGAAAAGCCTGATAACATTGGTTCTGTTGCCCCCATTCGCTCAGGATGAATGTACCGGCACTCTCAATGTGCGAATTGCTATACATTTTTTCTTTTTAATCCACCCCTTAGATTTATATATATTTGTACACATCTTTTACTTTTATTCTTCTTTCTCACGGGAAGCACTTGGACACTACTCTATATACAACCATTATATGGGTCATTTACTCCTGGGAGGAAATATATTTGTGCTTATATGAATGATAGATCCGGATCCAGGAACCCCCGGGGGGGAATCGCCTACCCTGCTCAGGATAGCCGTTGTTATTTGATCTCATTTCTTTGTTGAAATATATTCGTAAAGCTGCTGTGAACTCCAAATGAATGCAATTTAACCTACATCATAAGCAATTGTTATCTGATCTTCATCTGCTATTACAGCTCCTTGCAGCGTATCTGCTGCCGCCCTTTTACGGCTTCTTTCTGTCTTCATTCACTCCATTCATGGCTGTATAGCCCCCATTCACTAGGGTTGCCACCTCATCCCTTTAAACCTGAACACATATGAATTACACAGGTTGTTGCTCTGAGGCTAATTTAATGCATATGAGGCACCAAGTGAGTTTAATTACCACCTTAATCAGCCTCAGAACAACCTGTGTAATTAATATGTGTCCTGGATTAAAGGGATGATGTGGCAACCCTACGAGTGACCCACCAGGGAATCGCTTTCCCTGGTGGTCACCCGTGCAGGCGCGCTCCCAAGTGCTTCTGCTGCATCTATTCACACATACAGCGGGACTCGGCCCCGTCCCTGGCTCCCGTGTCACTGGACTTGGTTGACAGCAGCGGGAGCCAATGGCTGCACTGCTATCAATCTATCCAATGAGGAAAAGGCTTGTTCCCAGTGCGGGATCAGTTCGGGCTCAGGTAAGTAAAGGGGGGCTCTGGGGTGAAAAAAAAGGGGGGTGAAAAGTTTTTCCACCTTAATGCATAAATGCATTAAGGTGAAACACCTGGAGACTTTACAACCCCTTTAAATACAGAGTGCAGAGTTCAGGATTACACTATGCAGAAAGTGCAGGGTTCAGGAGTGCATTAAGTACAGAGTGCAGAGTTCAAGATTACACTACATACAGAGTGCAGAGATCAGGAATGTGTTAGGTACAGCGCGCAGGGTTCAGAAGTGCATTATGTACGGAGTGCAGAGTTCAGGGGTGCGCTGTGTACAGAGTGCAGGGTTTAGGAGCGTGCTGTGCTCAGAGTACAGAGTTCAGGATTATGCTACGTACAGAGTGCAGAGTTCAGGAGTGTGCTACATACACAGTGCAGGGTTCAGGAGTGCATTATGTACGGAGTGCAGAGTTCAGGGGTGCGCTGTGTACAGAGTGCAGGGTTTAGGAGCGTGCTGTGCTCAGAGTGCAGAGTTCAGGATTATGCTACGTACAGAGTGCAGAGTTCAGGAGTGTGCTACATACACAGTGCAGGGTTCAGGAGTGCGTTTTGTACAGAGTGCAGGGTCCAGGAGTGCGTTACGTACAGAGTGCAGAGTTCAGGATTACACTACATACAAAGTGCAGGGTTCAGGAGTGTATTACATACAGAGTGCAGAGTTCAGGAGTGTGTATGTACAGAGTGCAGAGTTCAGGAGTGTGTTATGTACAGAGTGTAGGGTTCAGAAGTGCATTATGTACAAAGTGCAGAGTTCAGGAGTGTGTTATGTACAGAGTGCAGGGACCAGAAGTATGTTATGTACAGAGTACAGTGTCCAGAAGTGTGTTACGTACAGAGTGCAGAGTTCAGGATTACACTGCGTACAAAGTGCAGGGTTCAGGAGTGCATTACATACAGAGTGCAGAGTTCAGGAGTGTGTATGTACAGAGTGCAGAGTTCAGGAGTATATTATGTACAGAGTGCAGGGTCCAGAGGTGTGTTATGTACAGAGTGCAGGGTTCAGAAGTGCATTATGTACAGAGTGCAGAGTTCAGGAGTGTGTTATGTACAGAGTGTAGGGTCCAGAAGTACGTTATGTACAGAGTGCAGTGTCCAGAAGTGTGTTATGTACAAAGTGCAGGGTTCAGTAATGCATTACATACAGAGTTCAGAGTACAGGAATGTGTATGTACAGAGTGCAGGGTCTAGAGGTGTGTTATGTACAGAGTGCAGGATTCAGAAGTGCATTATGTACAGAGTTCAGGAGTGTGTTATGTACAGAGTACAGTGTCCAGAAGTGCGTTATGTACAGAGTGCAGTGTCCAGAAGTGTGTTATGTACAGAGTGCAGGGTTTAGAAGTGCATTATGTACAGAGTGCAGAGTTCAGGGGTGTGTTATGTACAGAGTGCAGGGTCCAGAAGTACATTATGTACAGAGTGCAGTGTCCAGAAGGGTGTTATGTACAAAGTGCAGGGTTAAGAACTGCAGGGTTAAGAATCGCATTATGTACAGAGTGCAGAGTTCAGGGGTGTGTTATGTACAGAGTGCAGGGTTCAGGAGTGCGTTATGTACTGAGTGCAGGGTTCAGAAGTGCATTATGTACAGAGTACAAAGTTCAGGAGTGTGTTATGTACAGTGTGTAGGATTCAGGGGTACGCTACATACAAAGTGCAGGTTAAGGAGTGCGCTGTGTACAGAGTGCAACCCTAACCCCCCCCCCCCCCCAAAGCTTCCTCACATTTCTCTCACCTACCTGGCCCTGGGGGGCCATCGGGAGCAAAGCCATCTCTTTTAAATACAGGAGGCTTCTGTGTTTACAAGTGACAGCAGGGAGCGGCAGCGAAGGGTGAGAGCCGGAGGTGGCGTAATGAAGCTGCGCAATGCATCGACCTAAAATGATTTATTAAACACGTGTGCAAAAATATGCAAAAATGGGGTATAGAGGTTTTCTTATGAAAGAAATTGGTGTGGAAGTGCCATCAGGAATGATCCCGATAATGGGCCTAATAGGTGTATTTTTGTCACATACCTGGTAGAGGCCAAACTGATGAGAGGGCTCTCCCTTACACCTCCTGTCCCATCTCCCCCCCCCCCTCCAGACTGAGGTCACAGTTGAACAGGGCACAGAGTGGCATGGGTGCCTGTAGAGAGTTCTGGCCAACAGAAAACATGGATCTTGCGATTGGGCAGAAGCTGAAGAGCAGGAAACTCATGCCAGTTGTGGTCACAGAACTTCTGAGAACAGGCGTCTGGAACGTGGTCAGGTCACCTCCTGTCCCATCTCCCCCCCTCCAGACTGAGGTCACGGTTGGACAGGACACAGGGTGGCATGGGTGCCTGTATAGAGTTCTTGCCAACAGAAAACATGGATCTTGTGATTGGGCAGAAGCTGAAGAGCAGGAAACTCATGCCAGTTGTGGTCACAAAACTTCTGAGAACAGGCGTCTGGAACGTGGTCAGGTCACCAGGGTTCACCAACAGGTACAGATGCAGGAGGCAAGAATGTAAACAGGAACCAGGCCTAGGTCAGTGTCAGAATGAGCAGGAGCAAGCCAGAGCAGGAAGCAGGATGTGGAGTCAAGTAAGAAGAAGCCAGGGGTCAGGTGCCGGAGGAGTGAAGATCAGGCGATGTCAGAGGATAAGCCGAGGAAACGCAGACTCAAGCAGGTTCTGGTCACAGATCACAGGAGCCAACCACCACTCAGCAATGATCTTGAGCCTTGCGGTGCTGTAAATAGGCCCCGGGGCGCCAAAGTCAGTTCAAACGTGCATGCTCATCCTCATGTGCACGCTCATGTGCTCATTCTGTGCACGGGTCTATGGATAGTACCACATGCATGCACAGTTATTTGGCCATGAACTTTTACTTTCTGAAAATGTTCTGATTGTTGGCTCTTTATGGGATTAATGTGGTATTTTCATGATTGCTGTATTTTAGCTCCATCTAGTGGTCATAATGCGGTATTTTCCTGATTTCTGTATTTCAGGAAAATGCTGCATTAAGGCCACTGGGCGGAGTTGATGATCATAGGGAATACACATATTAGACACATTGGGGGGATAATTAGGGATGGTCGTGCGAATGCCTCAGCATGTTTATTTTATGAGTACATCCCTAAGAGTGGTGAATCTTACAAATGCCCATCCTTGACTGGACAATCATTCCCAAGTATGTATAACTAACACAAAGTCCTATTACATACCGAAACCAAATGTGACAGCAGCCTGCAGAAAGAGCAATATATAAAGTCTTTTAAATATTAAAGCGGAACTGAAATTGTGCTATAAAAAAACAGCGAGCAGGGAGAAGATTGTCTTCTCCAGCGCTGTAAACTGAGCTGCCCATGGTGTGCCGGAATGATGGCCTCCTACACCGGGTGGCATGTGCAGCCAGCCATACTCATACTTGTATAAACAATGTTACTTTGTATCTCTCTAATAGCCGTCTGATCAATGTTTATAAACAATGTTACTTTGTATCTCTCAACCTCCTGTGTGATCAATGTTACTTTGTATCTCTCTATCACCCATCTGATTAATGCTTATAAACAATGTTCACCTTGTATCTCTCTATCAGCCGTCTGATCAATGTTTATAAACAATGTTACTTTGTATCTCTCTATCAGCCGTCTGATCAATGTCTATAAACAATGTTACTTTGTATCTCTCTACCTCCTGTCTGATCAATGTTACTTTGTATCTCTCTATCACCCATCTGATTAATGCTTATAAACAATGTTCACCTTGTATCTCTCTATCAGCCGTCTGATCATTGTTTATAAACAATGTTACTTTGATCAGGCAGGAGATAGAGAGATACAAGGTGAACATTGTTTATAAGCATTAATCAGATGGGTGATAGAGAGATACAAAGTAACATTGATCAGACAGGAGGTAGAGAGATACAAAGTAACATTGATCACACAGGAGGTTGAGAGATACAAAGTAACATTGTTTATAGACATTGATCAGACGGCTGATAGAGAGATACAAAGTAACATTGTTTATAAACATTGATCAGACAGGCGATAGAGAGATACAAAGTAACATTGTTTATAAACATTGATCAGACAGGCGATAGAGAGATACAAAGTAACATTGTTTATAAACATTGATCAGACGGGAGATAGAGAGATACAAAGTAACAATGTTTAAAAACGTTGATCAGACAGGCGATAGAGAGATACAAAGTAACATTGATCAGACAGGAGGTTGAGAGATACAAAGTAACATTGTTTATAAACATTGATCAGACGGGAGATAGAGAGATACAAAGTAACATTGTTTATAAACATTGATCAGACAGACGATAGAGAGATACAAAGTAACATTGATCAGACAGGAGGTAGAGAGATACAAAGTAACATTGTTTATAAACATTGATCAGACGGGTGATAGAGAGATACAAAGTAACATTGTTTATAAACATTGATCAGACAGGCAATAGAGAGATACAAAGTAACATTGTTTATAAACATTGATCAGACGGGAGATAGAGAGATACAGTATTCAAAAACAACTTACTTTGTATCTCTCTATCTCCCGTCTGATCAATGTTTATAAACAATGTTACTTTGTATCTCTCTACCTCCTGTCTGAACAATGTTTGTAAACACTGTGGTGTCCGTTTTTTAAGCAGTGTAAAAAATCCACTGCTTCGTTCTCCGGCATTCACAGAGGAGATCGTTCCCCTTGTGTGCCAGTTTATGAACCCATGTAGATTGCTTTACCTCTTGTGAAGTGAAGTGATCTACAAACGGTTCAAACAGCGGAAATGCCCTCTGATACTGGAATCTCGTGAGACCTAACGAGATTACGGCACCAGAAATTCACAGAAACTCAGAGATGTCGGTTTATTAAGCAGTGGTAAATGATCACTGCTCAGTAACGGACGTTCTCGGAGGAGCCCACACACCTCATTAATAAAATAATTAGCCCCCCTGCACTATATATATATATATACACAGGGCAGGGGGACATGGCTACTGTGTTGGGGGGTCTGAACGAGGCAGGGGGAAGTCTATAATCTTCCTCCTTCCCCGGGATTCCCTCTTCCCCCCCCCCCCCCCCCCCGGTTCACCACCTCTGAGCGGGTGAATCGGGGAGGTGAATTCTGACGCAGATCGCCAGTGCAGTGCGGAGATCGCCGCTTTATAAACTGCCCGTCTCTGTGTCAGTGAATGACAACTTCTCCGTGTGCAGAGATAATCGGCGGAGAACTTGTCCTCTCCCCATTATCTCTGCTTTATAAACCGAAAATGAGCTGTGATCAGCGGTGATCCTTGGTTTGGTTTTTTTGACAGCAGCAGCTTCTACAGCTCCTGCATTCACACAGCAGCTCCCGGCTGTCATTTTGACAGCTGAAAATTACTGGCAAATACAAAAGTGTGAGGGGGGGCAGCAGGGCAGAAGGATAAGATGGGATATACTACACACTTTTTTTGAGCATGTGTAGCCGCATGCCCAGTGACCACAACTGGTTAAGGATGCTTTTATTTGACAGCAATCCATAGCGGTGACAGCACGCTGCGACTCCTCAAGGGTTAAAAAGCATGGCCATAGTGTCCACTTCCACTTTACAGGGAGACCGCCTGGATGGAATTAGGGAGTTTCTTCTGTGTTCTTGTTTGGTTCCTCATCCTCCATTCTCTACTTAGTGAGTCACTGACCTTTATCAAGCAAGTGAAGCTGAATACCACACCAATGTAATTCTTCCACGTCAGTGGCTCTATAAGTAGAGGAACATCGCACATCCTACATTTCTGTCCTTGGAAGTTCTCTTTGAAGGTGGTGTCATGCGTTTTACTCAGGGCTGGTGCAAGGATTTTTGACACCCTACTTGAAACCCCATTTTGCCGCCCCCCTTAGCTCCACCCATGATCCCACCCCCTTTTCCCTGCCCAGCCTGATAGCGCCAATCAAATGCAGCCTGATCAGCACCAATCAAATGCAGCCTCACCTGTGCCCTTCAAATACAGCCTCACCAGCGCCAATTAATACAGCCTCACCTGTGCCCATCAAATACAGCCTCACCTGTGCCCTTCAAATACAGCCTCACCTGTGCCCATCAAATACAGACTCACCTGTGCCCATCAAATACAACCTCACCAGCGCCAATTAATACAGCCTCACCTGTGCCCATCAAATACAGCCTCACCAGCGCCAATCAATATAGCCTCATCTGTGTCCATCAAATACAGCCTCACCTGTGCCCATCAAATACAACCTCACCAGCGCCAATCAATACAGCCTCACCTGTGTCCATCAAATACAGCCTCACCAGCGCCAATCAATACAGCCTCACCTGTGCCCTTCAAATACAGCCTCACCAGCGCCAATAAATACAGCCTCAACTACCTGTGTCCACTCCGACATAAC
>BLSH010324927.1:685483-703932 GCA_018402905.1 Glandirana rugosa | reverse complement strand
GACATAAACTACCCGTGTCCACTCCGACATAAATAACCGCGAAATACAGCCTCACCTGTGCCCATCAAATACAGCCTCACCAGCGCCAATTAATACAGCCTCACCTGTGCCCATCAAATACAGCCTCACCAGCGCCAATCAATACAGCCTCACCTGTGCCCATCAAATACAGCCTCACCAGCGCCAATTAATACAGCCTCACCTGTGCCCAACAAATACAGCCTCACCAGTGCCAATCAATACAGCCTCAACTGTGCCCATCAAATACAGCCTCACCAGCGTCAATCAATAGAGCCTCACCAGTGCCCATCAAATACAGCCTCGGCAGCGCCAATTAATACAGCTTTACCTGTGTCCATCAAATACAGCCTCACCTGTGCCCATCAAATACAGCCTCACCAGCACCAATCAATACAGCCTCACCTGTGCCCATCAAATAAAGCCTCACCAGCGCCAATTAATACAGCCTCACCTGTGCCCATCAAATACAGCCTCACCAGCGCCAAATAATACAGCCTCACCTGTGCCCATCAAATACAGCCTCACCCGCGCCAATTAATACAGCCTCACCTGTGCCCATCAAATACAGCCTCACCAGTGCCAATCAATACAGCCTCAACTGTGCCATCAAATACAGCCTCACCAGCGTCAATCAATAGAGCCTCACCTGTGCCCATCAAATACAGCCTCACCTGTGCCCATCAAATACAGCCTCACCAGCGCCAATTAATACAGCCTCACCTGTGCCCATCAAATACAGCCTCACCAGCGCCAAATAATACAGCCTCATCTGTGCCCATCAAATACAGCCTCACCAGCGTCAATCAATAGAGTCTCACCTGTGCCCATCAAATACAGCCTCACCAGTGGCACCCTCGGCTCTCCTCTCTACTTCTTCTGACACGATCGAGGCAGAGCGGCCTCCGGGGGGGCTGCTCCTCCCCAATTCTCGACTGCACTGATGACATGATCGAGGCAGCTGCCAGCCATGGCTCTCCTCTCTGATGACATGGAATCAATGCAGAGCAGCCAGTGACAGATCAACAGTGGCCAGGCGCCCTAGGCGTCAGTGCGCCCTAGGCGGCTGCCTACTCCCCCTAGTGGTAGAGCCGGCCCTGGTTTTACTGTATGGACTCTATGAACCGATTCAGTAAAGTCTGCCACCAAGTTACATTATTTGTAGAGAGTTGGGAAAAGTTTCATATGTCACATATAGGGGGCACTGACCTGCAACTTACCATTCCAATCAGTACAAGCTTAACGCATCCATCTAAATCATGATGAGAAGGTGATGAGCTGTAAGTCAGTCAAAAGGATTACCTGCAAGATTTATAATGATATATATGGTGTGGGAGATTGGTTCGTGGGGATCATCTTTCTTGAGGAAAATAGTCAGCGTGCAGGCAACTTTCTTTGAAATCTGGCGGTTTGCCAGGTTTATTTAGAAAAAAGCTCTGCAGGTTAAAAACAAAACAAAACAGAAAATAAGTCCTTGCCGTGCGGCGCTAAACTAAACAGTATCGTTTCCTCACTATACGGTGTGGTGCTAACCCCTGACACCCACAAAACATAAGCCAAAATGCAAACCTCATCTTTTTAAAGTCCAAACAGACACAGAGCTCCCTCAGATTCCCCTCTCAGTTCCAGGTCAGAGCTAGAGCGCGTTCTCTTCCTGGTTATTTAAACCACCTGCTGGTGGACTCCAGTGGACCACAAACTCCGGACCGAAACCAGCCCACTTGATGGCCAGGTACTCCTTCTCCACCATGGCAAAGTTCCTCTCATGCCTGAACAGAGAAACGAACAAACACCGCTCCAGGCTAGCTGAAGGTCTACTCACATTCCGTGCAGGCTCTATCAAGTTCAGGTGCAGTACTGCATCAATAGATGAGAGGAAAAAAGAGGCTGGACGCCCGCACTCCAATATTCACATTCATTCAGAGAAAACATCAGAAGACCCCGAGGGGTGTAGCGTGGGCTGACATGTTTCACACCGTGAAGGCGGTAGAAAATCCTCCTGCGCTGTGTGGAGGACCTAGGTGGGATGGTCTTTATGACTTCTGTTAGAGTGTGCGGTAGGGATGGTGCCCGCCGGCTGCCTAGATGGACCTGGGGGAGTCCGAAGTGCTAGGAAATGGGGAAGAGAACAGAAGGCGCCTGGCCTAGTGCATCATCCATGGTAAACGTATTTTATTAGGTACAGAAGTAGGAGTTATACTCACATTTGATAAGAGAGTTAAAATCACATCATATCATAAAAATCCCTTAGAGTAGTCCTGAAAGGGTTTCCCGCATCCCCTGGGGACTGGCGGGTACGGTGGTTTCATGCTGACGCGTTTCAAGGTTTTAACCTCTTCTTCAGAGCCTTAGAAAGTCTTGTCCGGGGTGCGCTCGAGTGGCAGTGAGATCATGGGATACAGGTCCTACCTCACTGGTTAGGTGTGTCCATAGATCATCTGAGCATACCCAGGATGGTGCTGCACAGAGAGGATTCCTGTGTTCCAGGGTGGATCAGGATGGGAGAAAGGAGCCTGTTGACCAGCGACCTGATGCCTGGGATTCTGCCCTGTGGAATGGTGGAAGCTCCCTGTGCTGAAGCGCCCCAGCGCTGTATGTATGGTGGGGGATGATACACTTCGTGTTGGGGTGCTTACTCATAGCCTGGATGTTACCAACTGACCAGTTAAGAACCATGTAGGGAAAAGACACCCCCCAATTAGGGTCCACAGGTTCCCCATCCATCACCTTCACGTTTTCTCTGGCTCTAAGGAGAGTGACATCCCGGAGATACTGAGAAAAGCTATGATTAAGCGTCAGATATAGACGTGAAACGCGTCAGTATTTGTACCTGGGGTTTGTCCCCCAATATGCTCTGCTTGTATTTCATTTGATTTTACCAATAAACGGCAATTTTTGGAGTGCGGCTGTCTGAAGAACTTTTCTCAGTATCTCCTGTATCATGGCGGAGCCTGCACCCTATGGAAGTAGTCACATCTGTGGAGTGAAGCCGTGGCTTTGTGCGGGTATTGTCTCCCCCTGAGAGTGACGTCCCGTAGTTGCTCTGTACAGAAGTCCTCTCTCCGGACCTCTAGGTCAGGTACTACATTCTGTTCACTCTCACAGACAGGGTCAGAGACATTTTCTGGGTCATTAGCCCCCGGCTGGGAGCTATCTTACAGCTCCTCCGGCTCCCCAGTCAGTACAGGAAAAGGAAGAGGGTCTCCTCCTTCCTCAGTCCTGCCACCAGTTTCCCCTTCCATTTGGCAAAAGGGGTCTGGTGAGAGGTCCCGTGCTTTCGCAGCAGGGGGAGCTCTATCCTCCAGACTCCCTGTGCCTTCCCATAACCTCCAAAAATGGGCAAAAATCCCTGCCCACTATGGCATCATATAGCAGTGAAGGTACCATCCTCACTGAATGAGTCACACTACTGCAAGGGGAGTCAATCTCAACCCCCGCCGCCTGGTAGTCACGAGTGCCCCATGGATGCAAATGACCCCAACAGTGCTAGGGTGTAACCTTGCAGGATTTACACAAATGCTTTTTTAGCAATGTCACCACACTACCAGGTGGTTTCCCATCAATAGAAATCACACACATTTGCTTCTCCATGCGATTTGAACATGATGCTGTATATGGGACCTGTGCAAAAAGAGAAAGGCTCCTATTCACATAAGTATAATCGCATTGCATGGGTTCATCATTCAGAGGTCAATTGGCAGCAATATGGCCCAATTCATGGCATTGGTAGCACTGTATGTCCTCTCAAGAGTCCCAAAGACCTTCCTGGCTTCTTTGGCCAGTCTGCAGCTCTAGAGCCCACAGTCTCTTTAGCCGTACCAGTCCTATCAAACTTCCCCACACCCCTGATCCCTGGAACAGTCTTACCGGGTCCGCCGGGTGATCTTTCACCCCTAGATACATTGGAGTGGGGCTCAGATGGGGTGCAACAAGTCCTCAGCTGCCATGTATCTCTCCACGAGGTTCACAAGTTGGTTAGCAGTTTTGGGGTCCCATGACTGACCCATTTCCTCAAAGCAGCAGGGAGTGCACCCAGACCACCCGCTCCACAATCTGGGGACCTGGCAAAGTCTCTAGGCTGTAGCCACTTCCTGGTGAGGTGGAGCAGGTCGAACATTTGCAAGTGGGGTGGCTTGTCGGTGCGGTAGGTCCACTGATGCACCCGTTGGGCCCGGACTGCCATGTTGACCCCTCGGTGTGCGAGTATCTCTGCCATTAGAGTCTCATAGTCCTGGGCCTTATCTGGTTCCAGATCAAAATAGGCTTTTTGGGGTTTCCTGGTCAAGAATGGGGCTAACAGTCCCACCCACTGTTCTTTTTGGCCATCCTTTGTGAAGAGCGACTCTTTCAAAAGTCGGGAGATACGCCTCCTCCACGTCATCCGCTGGTGTCATCTTCTGCATGTGGTAAGAGGCGCGAGCCAACTGCATTTTCCTGCAGAGCCGCCTGTTGAGCCCCCTGTTGTGCTGGAGCGGCCTCTGCAACCTGGTGGTTGGTTTCCCGCTGAGCTGCATTGGCTTGCAGCAGAGCCTTCAATATCTCCTCCATCTTGGAAAGATGCAGGCTGAACTTCACCACGTGTGGGGGATTAGCTTGTGGGGATCATCTTTCCTGAGGAAAATAGTCAGTGTGCAGGCAACTTTCTTTAAAATCTGGCGGCTTTCCAGGTTTATTTAGGAAAAAGGTTTGCAGGTTAAAAACAAACAAAACAGAAAATAAGTCCTTGCCGTCCAGCACTAAACTAAACAGTAGCATTTCCTCACTACACGGTGTGGGGCTGGCCACAGAACATAAGCCAAAATGCAAACATTGTCTTTTTAAAGTCCAAACAGACACAGAGCTCCCTCAGATTCCCCTCTGAGTTCCAGGTTAGAGCTAGAGTGCGTTCTCTTCCTGGTTATTTAAGCCACCTGCTGGAACCAGCCCTGCCACGGTGGCTGGTAAAATCCAGACAGGACTCTTTTTAATCCAGTCCACATGGACGCATACGAGGCGACAGGTAGAGTCCGTCTACCACTTCGCCTCGCATACCGTCACAATGGATACTGTATAGAACTGCCTGAAATCACCTCTTCCCCCTCCTCTACCCCTGATAATGTCCCCGGACTCCCCTCCTATCCTCTTTATATTACCCCTTACCCCTGATAATGTCCCCGGACTCCCCTCCTATCCTCTTTATATTACCCCTTACCCCTGATAATGTCCCCGGACTCCCCTCCTTTTCCCTTTATATGATCCCTTACCCCTGATAATGTCCCTGGACTCCTCTCCTATGCCCTTTGACTGGGCCTTTCTAACATACGAATATGCTTTGATCTAAACCAGGGATCTCCAAACTGCGGCCTGGGGCCCTTTGCATGCCTTTATCCGGTCCTTTAGAATTCCTCCCACAGATATGAAGTCTTATTCCTCCCACTGATACCAATGATGGGGCACTATTCCTCCCAGTGACACCAATGATGGGGCAGTATTCCTCCCAATGACACCAATGACGGGGCACTAGTCCTCCCACGGACACCAATGATGGGGCACTATTCCTCCCACTGATACCAATGATGGGACACTATTCCTCCCACTGATACCAATGATGGGACAGTATTCCTCCCACTGACACCAATGATGGGGCACTATTCCTCCCGATGACACCAATGATGGGGCACTATTTCTTCCACTGACACCAATGATGGGGCACTATTTCTTCCACTGACACCAATGATGGGGCAGTATTCCTCCCAATGACACCAATGATGGGGCACTATTCCTCCCACTGACACCAATGATGGGGCACTATTTCTTCCACTGACACCAATGATGGGGCACTATTCCTCCCAATGACACCAATGATGGGACACTATTCCTCCCACTGACACCAATGATGGGGCACTATTCCTCCCAATGACACCAATGATGGGGCACTATTTCACCACTGACACCAATAATGGGGCACTATTCCTCCCACTAATACCAATGATGGGGCATTTTTCCTTCCACTGATACCAATGATGGGGCACAATTCCTCCTACTGATACCAATGATGGGGCACTATTCCTCCCACTGACACCAATGATGGGGCACTATTCCTCCCAGTGACACCAATGATGGGGCAGTATTCCTCCCAATGACACCAATGATGGGGCACTATTCCTCTCACTGACACCAATGATGGGACACTATTCCTCCCATGGACACCAATGATGGGACAGTATTCCTCCCACTGACAATGAATGATGGGGCACTATTCCTCTCACTGACACCAATGATGGGACACTATTCCTCCCATGGACACCAATGATGGGACACTATTCCTCCCACTGACAATGAATGATGGGGCACTATTCCTCCCACTGACAATGAATGATGGGGCACTATTCCTCCCACTGACACCAATGGTGGGGTACTATTTTACTTCCACTGACCACAGTCCAGCCCCTCCTAAAGTCTGAAGGACAGTAAATTGGCCCTTTGTTTAAAATGTTTGGAGACCCCTGATCTAAACCATTCCATTGTAGCTCTGGCTGTATGTTTAGGGTCGTTGTCCTGCTGGAAGGTGAAACTCTACCACAATCTCAAGTCTGTTGCAGACTCTAAAAGGTGTTCTTCTAAGATTGCCCATTATTTGGATCCATCTATCTTCCCATCTTCGCATTTACCATGGGCCTCTTGGCTGCTTCTCTGATGAATGCTCTCCTTGCCCGGCCGGTCAGTTTAGTTGGACGGCCATGTCTTGGTAGGTTTGCAGTTGTGCCATACTCTTTCCATTTTCTGATGATGGATTGAACAGAGCTCCGTGAGATGTTCAAAGCTGGGGATATTTTTTTTTTATAACCTAACCCTGCTTTATACTTCTCCACAACTTTATCCCTGACCTGTCTGGTGTGTTCTTTGGCCTTCATGATGCTGTTTGTTCAGTAAGGTTCTCTAACAAACCCCTGAGGGCTTCACAGAACAGCTGTATTTCTACTGAGATTAAATTACACACAGGTGGACTCTATTTACTAATTAGGTGACTGCTGAAGGCAATTTGTTGCAATAGATTTTAGTTAGGGGTATCAGAGTAAAGGGGCTGAATACAAATGCCCCCCACACTTTTCACAGATTTATTTGTAAAAAAAAAATATGAAAACCATTTATCATTTTCCTTCCACTTCACAATTATGAGCCACTTTGTGTTGGTCTATCACATGCAATCCCAATAAAATACATTTACGTATTTGGTTGTAACGTGACAAAATGTGGAAAATTTCAAGAGGGGTAATGTAAAGATGATAGGAGGGGAGTGCGGGGACATTATCAGGGGTAAGGGGTAATATAATGGGGATAGGAGGGGAGTCTGGGGACATTATCAGGGGTAAGGGATAATATAATGGGGATAGGAGGGGAGTCCGGGGACATTATCAGGGGTAAGGGGTAATATAAAGGGGATAGGAGGGGAGTCTGGGGGCATTATCAGGAGTAAGGGATAATATAAAGGGGATAGGAGGGGAGTCCGGGGACATTATCAGGGGTAATGGATAACATAAAGGGGATAGGAGGGGAGTCCAGGACATTATCAGGGGTAAGGGGTGATATAAAGGGGATAGGAGGGGAGTCTGGGGACATTATCAGGGGTAAGGGATTTGGGAACCTTCTATCCCCTTTACATTACCCCTTACCCCTGATAATGTCCCTGGATAATTAATTTCTCAATTGCTTTGGCAAAGGTCAAATGTATTTGGTCCTACCAAAAAAGTTAGCTTGTATTTGAGTTTATTTATTTATTTCAGGTACTTATATAGCGCCGTCAATTTACACAGCTCTTTACATATACATTGTACATTCACATCAGTCCCTACCCTCAAGGAGCTTACAATCTAAGGTCCCTAACTCATATTCATACATACACAGAAGGGCAATTTAGACAGGAGCCAATTAACCTACCAGCATGTCTTTGAAGTGTGGGAGGAAACTGGAGTACCCGGAGGAAACCCACGCAGGCACAGGGAGAACATGCAAGCTCCAGACAGGTCGTGAACCAATGACCCTTGTGCTGCCAGGTGAAAGTGCTACCCACTACACCACTGTGGAGTTTATTATAAATGAAGATATATATATATTATATATTCTGCTCTTCCTGTGAATTCATTAAATGTCTTTTATTTCAATGAAAGGAATTAAAAGAAGAGCAAGTATACCGGAACCACAACCCTTCTTTTGGGTTTATATGTCCTTTGATCTCTCAAAGGAGGGAGAGATACACAAAGAAAGAAGAGATACAGAGAAAGGGAGAGAGAAGAGCAAGAGAGAAAGGAGAGCTAAAAGAAAGAGGAAAGAAGGAGAGAGAGGAGCTAGAGTAAAGATAAGAAACAGAACTAGAGGATAAAGGAGCTAAGGGAAAGAGGGGAGCTAAGAGAGGAAGATGGGGAGAGAGAAGAGCTAGGTGAAGGGGGGGCTAAGGGAAAGAAGAGAGAGCTAGGGGAGAGAGGATAGAGAAAGGAGCTAGAGGAGAGCTAAAAGAGAGAGGAAAAATGGAGAGAGAGGAGCCATGGGAGAGAGGAGCCATGGGAGAGAGGAGCCATGGGAGAGAGGAGCCAGGGGAGAGAGGAGCCAGGAGAGAGAGGAGCCAGGAGAGAGAGGAGCCAGGGGAGAAAGGAGCCAGGAGCGAGAGGAGCCAGGGGAGAGAGGAGCCAGGGGAGAGAGGAGCCAGGAGAGAGAGGAGCCAGGAGATAGAGGAGCCAGGAGAGAGAGGAGCCAGGAGAGAGGAGCCAGGGGAGAGAGGAGCCAGGAGATAGAGGAGCCAGGAGATAGAGGAGCCAGGAGAGAGAGGAGCCAGGAGAGAGGAGCCAGGGGAGAGAGGAGCCAGGAGATAGAGGAGCCAGGAGAGAGAGGAGCCAGGAGAGAGGAGCCAGGGGAGAGAGGAGCCAGGAGAGAGGAGCCAGGGGAGAGAGGAGCCAGGAGATAGAGGAGCCAGGAGAGAGAGAAGAGAGAGAAGAGAGGTGCGAGTGTGGAGGGGAAACGTTCTTTTACAAACTTTTTAACTTAAAAAAAAAGTTCAAGTGTTCAAACTTTGAGAAGAAATGGGTAGTAAAGTGTTAGAGTTCCCCTTTAAGTCAGAGAGGGCAGTGCACAGGGCAGACGGTCGTTTCGCTGTACTTAGCGGTGGTACATTGAACATTGAACATTTCCCTCTCTCTTCTGCTCCTTATTAAAAACCATGCTGAAGACGTTTGGAGGCTAAAGTCACTGACCTCTACTTTTGAAAATGCCACCCGCCCGGCCGCCATGCTCATCCAGATCCTCCAGTGCTCATTTGCTGCATGCTCCGGGTCAGCGATCCAAACAGTAAATGAGTTGAAGGATGGGGATGACAGCCGGGCAGATCGGTCATTCGTGACTTTTCCTTGACTTTTCTGATCTGCCTGCCTGTTGTAGGTCAGTGAATTTGAGAGTCTGGAAGCCAGAGACAGCCAGGCAATTAGCATCATCAGAAGACCATTTGGGGTGTATTTACAAAGCGGTGAATCTGATTCACCGGTGACCCTCCTTGGTCTTTTCAATGACACTGATTGATTCACCACCAGTGAATGTTTGGTGAAAGTCACATTCACAGCTTTACAAACACTTTGCATGGGATGTGGATCACTTACCTGATGCATTGTAATCCTGGGAAGTTCTTCCTGACAGATCTGAGGACCTGGAGGTTGTGTGTGGTTGGACAGGTGGTGTGATGAGTGTGCGGGCGCCCGTCTCATACCAAGTGCTGTCAGTGATCTCCCATTCAGGGCGATCCCCAGAGCCCCTCCCCTCAGCACTGTTATGTCACAGTCCAGCCCCAGCCACTCTCATTCACTTTTCCTCGCTGCTGTCACTTCCCATCCAAGAATTTCACATTTAACCTTTGCAGTGACTTGTGGTCGGCGCCGGGGTTCTGGGTTTAATTTCCAGCAGGGTTGTGTCTGCATGATGAGCCAAGACTATTGTAATCTGGAGACTGCGTTTGATTAAAGAGGAATTTCACTACCGCAGTACATTTGTTTCCCCTCTTTCCATGTCTCATACTCACATGCCCAGCAAATCCAGCGTTGTTTACTGCAATCCCCTGCTCCATCAATGGCACGCTGGGTCCCATGCCACCATCTCTTTATTCTTACAGCATCGGGGCACCTGCTGCAAGAACTGGGAAGAGACAGCCAGCCCCTGATGACGTGCTACTGCACATGGGCAGTGTGGTGCAGATTGTAAACATAGCACATTTGTCTTGGTGACCATTGATAGTTATTGGAAATCCAAACATCTTCCTGCATGTGACTTAGTTCAGCAGGGATTGTGGGAACCCCTAATAATGGGCACAGTAGGTGTACAGACCCGGAAACTCAGTACATGGATGGTGAGAACCCCTCATAATGGGCACAGCAGGTAAATAGACCAAGAAACTAATCACAGGGATGGTGGGAACCCCTCATAATGGGCACAGCAGGTGTACAGAACTGGGAACTCAGCACAGGGATGGTGGGAACCCCTCATAATGGGCACAGCAGGTGTACAGACCTGGAAACGCAGCACAGGGATGGTGAGAACCCCTCATAATGGGCCCAGCAGGTGAATAGACCCAGAAAATAAGCACAGGGATGGTGGGAACCCTTCATAATGGGCACAGCAGGTGTACAGAAAGGGGAACTCATCACAGGGATGGTGGGAACCCCTCATAATGGGCACAGCAAGTGTATAAACCCAGGAACTCAGCATAGGGATGGTGTGAACCCCTCATAATGGGCACAGCAGGTGAATAGACACAGAAACGCAGCACAGGGATGGTGGGAACCCCTTATAATGGGCACAGCAGGTGAATAGACCCAGAAACTCAGCACAGGGATGGTGGGAACCCCTCATAATGGGCACAGCAGGTGTACAGAACTGGGAACTCATCACAGGGTTGGTGGGAACTCCTCATAATGGGCACAGCAGGTGTACATACCCAGGAACTCGGCACAGGGATGGTGGGAACTCCTCATAATGGGCACAGTAGGTGTACAGACCCGGGAACTCGGCACAGGGATGGTGGGAACCCCTCATAATGGGCACAGCAAGTGTATAAACCCAGGAACTCAGCATAGGGATGGTGTGAACCCCTCATAATGGGCACAGCAAGTGAATAGACCCAGAAACTCAGCACAGGGATGGTGGGAACCCCTCATAATGGGCACAGCAGGTGTACAGAACTGGGAAATCATCACAGGGTTGGTGGGAACTCCTCATAATGGGCACAGCAGGTGTACAGACCCAGGAACTCGGCACAGGGATGGTGGGAACTCCTCATAATGGGCACAGTAGGTGTACAGACCCGGGAACTCGGCACAGGGATGGTGGGAACCCCTCATAATGGGCACAGCAGGTGTACAGACCTAGGAACTCAGCACAGGGATGGTGAGAGCCCCTCATAGTGGGCACAGCAGGGGAATAGACCCAGAAACTCAGCACAGGGATGGTGGGAACCCCTCATAATGGGCACAGCAGGTGAATAGACCCAGAAACTCAGCACAGGGTTGGTGGGAACCCCTCATAATGGGCACAGCAGGTGTACAGACCCTGCAACTCAGCACAGGGATGGTGGGATACCCTCATAGTGGGCACAGCAGGTGAATAGACCCAGAAACTCAGCACAGGGATGGTGGGAACCCCTCATAATGGGCACAGCAGGTGAATAGACCCAGAAACTCAGCACAGGGATGGTGGGAACCTCTCATAATGGGCACAGCAGGTGAATAGACCCAGAAACTCAGCACAGGGTTGGTGGGAACCCCTCATAATGGGCACAGCAGGTGTACAGACCCTGGAACTCAGCACAGGGATGGTGGGAACCCCTCATAATGGGCACAGCAGGTGTACAGACCCAGGAACTCAGCACAGGGATAGTGGTATCCCCTCATAATGGGCACAGTAGGTGTATAGACCCGGGAACTCAGCACAGGGATGGTGGGAACCCCTCATAATGGGCACAGCAGGTGTACAGACCCAGGAACTCAGCACAGGGATGGTGGGAACCCCTCATAATGGGCACAGCAGGTGTACAGAACTGGGAACTCATCACAGGGATGGAGGGAACCCCTCATAATAGGCACAGCAAATGTACAGACCCAGGAACTCAGCACAGGGATGGTGGGAACCCCTCATAATGGGCACAGTAGGTGTACAGACCCGGGAACTCAGCACAGGCATGGTGGGAACCCCTCATAATGGGCACGGCGGGTGTACAGGCCCAGGAACTCAGCACAGGGATGGTGAGAACCCCTTATAGTGGGCACAGCAGGTGAATAGACCCAGAAACTCAGCACAGGGATGGTGGGAACCCCACATAATGGGCACAGCAGGTGTACAGAACTGGGAACTCATCACAGGGATGGTGGGATCCCCTCATAATGGGCACAGCAGGTGTACAGACCCTGGAACTCAGCACAGGGTTGGCGGGAACCCCTCATAATGGGCACAGTAGGTGTACAAACCCCTCATAATGGACATGTTCCATGCATTTGATGCAGTGTGGTGTATTTTATTCTGAATATCACATCGCCCCACCAATCCGGCAGGCTGGTGAATGTCCCTGAGACATAGAGATGAGATTGTCGGAGTTTAAACTTTTCAGCTTTCACCAAACAAGCTTTACTTTTTTCACCATTTGAGACATGAAACCTCCTCCTTCATGGGTGATGGAGATAATAAGGGCAATCTTCTTGTCTGATTATCCACAGAAGAGAATCTCTGACATCGCACAGCGATTGTTTGCAGATGGGCCCCTCTGAGATCTTTTATTCTCTATGTCTGGGAGAAATCACAAGGAAATGATCTGCCACTTCAGGCACAGATCAGCGCTGGGAACCCAAGGAAGGTCCATGCCAACATCTGGAAGATCTGCATCAGAGGCACCCAGAAACATTTTCCACTGCTGGTTACTCAGAAGCCTGCAGTAAAAGAATTGAAAGCTGTCCTCCAGCCTTCCCTTCTGTCTTGCACAGTTGTTCAGGGTTCCTCTCCAGAAATGGCCCCATTTCCTGGCTAGAGAACATCCAGCATCATCAAGCACTTTCCTCCCCATCCTCACTGTCTCTGGCCTATCCCTTTCACTCAATGGATTTCAGTTCTTTCAATCATGGAGGCTCAGCATCACGGCTGCAATGTGCCCTTAAAGTTGCTAGGAAGTTTGGCTACTCCAGGAAGAGGCAATTCCATGGCACAGCGCATCTCCCCTTACACATCATAGCCCTTTCTTCATCTGGGAGTGGCTAATTACTGTCCGTGCTGGCCCAGCTCCACCACCTCTCTTGTCTCCTTCCTTTATAACCTTTTATTTATCTGCCAAAGTAGGAGTGAAGGGCAGTACCATAGAAGCTCACTAGAGTGCCAGCTGGGGTGGCCAACATCTCATGCAAGATGGCAGCACCCTGAGGGACTCTGGATGACTACACCAGGGAGGCTTTCCAGGTAAGTACACCTAAAATACAATAAATGCACATATCATCCTATGGGGAGGTTGTTGCTGAAAAAAATGATTTAGCAACCAGATCACACCAATCAATCCATTGGGTATCAGTGCTTGTAATACTCTATTGCGGCCTCTAGGTGGCAGAATACCACCCCCTTCAAATGTTCATTGACCGATTATGAATTATTATTATTATTCACAATGACATCACTGGCGTATAATAAAGAAGGGGCACGCTCTGTCCTACTGGCCATTGCAGATAACACTGAAGAGCTGCCGTCATTCAAAGTCATGGGGCCCCATACAGCCTTCCTGACAGGGCCCCCACCGGCTGTGGTTCCCAGCCATTAAATAAAAGTTCCCCGGGCCCCATCAGTTCAGCAGCAGGGGCCAGGAATACAGAGGGGACTTTTCATTTTTGGGATCAGGCATGGTAATCGTCAGCGTTGTGACTCCCAACAATCAGATTAAGTTCCAGCCTCTGCCTAAAGAATCACTTCTGTGCCCCTCTCTGATTTAGTTTCACTTGGGCTGACTTTCTCTGACTTCATGGCTATACCAATGGCAGCCGGGGGTGGAAGAGTCGGGCCCGCCTGTACCGGGCCTGGGTGCCATCAGTTCAGCAGGGGAGGGAACTCTTTAAACACCTTTGGGTGCATGTACCCACCAGCCGTGGCTCCCAGCCATTCAATAAAAGTTCTTGAGCTTGGCACGCTGGGCTAATATAGAAGAAGAGGCCCTAACTTTAATATACTGTAATTGTCGGAGGATTACTCCACCTCATCCTGAAAACAAGTGGGCCCTTGTCTATCCCTGGCCCCTGCTGCTAAACTGATGGGGCCCGGGGACAACCCCTAGGAGCCATGGTCCATGGGGTTACTGTGCATACACCCAAAGGTCCTTAAAGAGTTCCCTCTGCCCCCCGGGTCCCCTGGTAAACTGATGGGGCCCGGGGACTTTGTATCTAATCGCTGGGAGCCACGGCCCATGGGGTTACTGTGCATACACCCAAAGGTATTTAAAGAGTTGCCTCTGCGCCCCCCGGGTCCCCTGGTAAACTGATGGGGCCCGGGGACTTTGTATCTAATCCCTAGGAGCCACGGCCCGTGGGGTTACTGTGCATACACCCAAAGGTATTTAAAGAGTTCCCTCTACGCCCCCCGGGAAACTGATGGGGCCCGGGGACTTTGTATCGAATTGCTAGGAGCCATGGCCCGTGGGGTTACTGTGCATACACCCAAAGGTATTTAAAGAGTTCCCTCTCTGCCCCCCAGGTCCCCTGGTAAACTGATGGGGCCCGGGGACTTTGTATCTAATCGCTAGGAGCCACGGCCCGTGGGGTTACTGTGCATACACCCAAAGGTATTTAAAGAGTTCCCTCTCTGCCCCCCGGGTCCCCTGGTAAACTGATGGGGCCCGGGGACTTTGTATCTAATCGCTAGGAGCCATGGCCCGTGGGGTTACTGTGCATACACCCAAAGGTATTTAAAGAGTTCCCTCTCTGCCCCCCGGGTCCCCTGGTAAACTGATGGGGCCCAGGGACTTTGTATCTAATCGCTAGGAGCCACGGCCCGTGGGGTTACTGTGCATACACCCAAAGGTATTTAAAGAGTTCCCTCAGCGCCCCCCGGGTCCCCTGGTAAACTGATGGGGCCCAGGGACTTTGTATTTAATCGCTGGGAGCCACGGCCCATGGGGTTACTGTGCATACACCCAAAGGTATTTAAAGAGTTCCCTCTACGCCCCCCGGGAAACTGATGGGGCCCGGGGACTTTGTATCTAATCGCTAGGAGCCATGGCCCGTGGGGTTACTGTGCATACACCCTAAGGTATTTAAAGAGTTCCCCCTCTGTGCCCCCCAGGTCCCCTGGTAAACTGATGGGGCCCGGGGACTTTGTATCTAATCGCTAGGAGCCACGGCCCGTGGGGTTACTGTGCATACACCCAAAGGTATCTAAAGAGTTCCCTCTCTGCCCCCCGGGTCCCCTGGTAAACAGATGGGGCCCGGGGACTTTGTATCTAAGCGCTGGGAGCCACAGCCCGTGGGGTTACTGTGCATACACCCAAAGGTATTTAAAGAGTTCCCTCTCTGCCCCCCGGGTCCCCTGGTAAACTGATGGGGCCCGGGGACTTTGTATCTAATCGCTAGGAGCCACGGCCCGGGGGGTTACTGTGTATACACCCAAAGGTATTTAAAGAGTTCCCTCTCTGCCCCCATGACCCCTGGTAAACTGATAGGGCCCGGTACAGGTGGGCCAGCTCTGCCACTCCTGGCTGCCATTGGTATGGCTATGAAGTCAGCTCAAGTGAAACTAAATCAGGGAGGTGCACAGAGGTGAAGTATGTCTGTACCCAGTAGTAAATGGAGCGCAGGTTCCCTTTTGTAATGCCTATGGTAGATTCCATAGGAGGGTGACACATCTGGCCAACACATGTCACTCTCTCCCTCCAGTTTGTGACGTCATTGGAGCAGACCAGACAAATCGCTGGCAGACACTAAATGCCAGCAGAAATATCACTGCACCACCATACAGATCTCCTTAAAGGGGCACTCCAAGCCTTGTATTTCCATTGACATGGTGGAGGCAGCCTGCCTGCTGATTGGGTCTATTTTCATCATTGCCTGTTTCCTTCCATATACACAGTGGGCTTCAGAGATGAAACAAAATGCCATTTACACTGGTGGCAAACCTTGTTGCCCCTCTGAAAAGCAAACAACGGTGGATCGCTTTTCAGAGGCCGCTTGACAGGCGCCCAGGGAGCATTAGGTCATCTCCTCTCTGGCTGTTTTAATTAACCTTACAAAGCCGGCCCCACCTCACCTAAACATCACATGTGGTTGCAGTGCGGCCTCAATCAATGGCGGCACCGGCTGCTGAAAGTGACGGGGGTATCATTTCTGTCGCAGCAACCCCCTTCCCTCCCCCCCCCCCCCGTATTGGATTAACTACGTGCCCTCCGGAAGATTTACCCCCCTTAATGACCAGACCATTTTTTGCTTTTTGGCACTGAAAGTGACAATTGCGTGGTCGTACTACGCTGTATAAGTGTGAGAGGGTGACAACCCAGAAACACAATTGGGAGAGGGTTGTCACCCCACAACAGGAAGTGCCTGAATGAAGACCTGAGAGGCACAAACAACCAGGAATTATTTTCAAAAGCATCAGAAGGGCATCAGAGGGCGATGGCTCCATTCACATTTGTGCTTTGCAGGTCGGCATGCATCCATTTTTGCAGGCAGGATGTGACCACATTAATTCTTAAAGTGGAATTTGCACTGAACACTGAAGCTACCCATAGAGGAATCTGTGGGGGTTTTTTTTCTTTGTTCAACCAGCGAATTGTATGAAAGAAAATTACTCGATTCCCCCATCCACTTCTCTCCCCTGCAGCCACCGTTCTCTGCCACAGGGGAGAGGAAGGACAGCACCTGGGAATTCTGAGAGCGGTGACATCACCCATAGACTTCCATGACCCAGCCATTGTTGGTGCTCCCTCCTCTCCCCTGCAGCCGCCGCTCACTGCCACAGGGAAGAGAAAGGAGCGCCAACAGCACCTGGAAATTCTGCTCACTGACATAGGAGGTGGTGCAGACAATGCCTAGGGAATCTGGAAGCAGTGACATCACCCATAGGCTTCCATGTCCCAGGCGTTTAAAAGGGACTTTATATTGTAACAGTGTTGCATATCCTTTATTACATTGTTGCATATGCTTGATTATGTCTATATGTTTATAACCAATTATACTTGAATGAAATTTTATTACATTAAATTTTCTATTATGATCCATCTTTTGTTGTATTATTCCTACACGTGTGTCATATAAAGTCCCAACCTTTTAATCAATTGATTTTAGTCTTCACTAAGTGTCAGAGATGGAGGCACATGACTAATCAGTCCTGGCCTCATGTAAAGTCCCAAACTTCCCCACCCCCGTTTTCCAATATGAACAGGGATGGACACACGTGTCAGTGAATACTCTTCAAAGTAATTTCACCCCCCTCTGAATTGTCCCTTTTGGGTAGATGCAAAATTCCCTTTCCATATATATATATAATTTTTCTTCATATTTTTTACCCCCTGGTCTGTAGTCTAACAGTCTACGGACCATACCCATGGGTATGCCCCTGCTTCCTCCCCTTGTCTGACTCGACGGTGCGTGGGCTGGTGCTCTCTGGTGGCTCGGCTGCATCGGATCCGGGAGCTGCGACGCACACTGGTGTCCCCCGCGCCTCCGCCCCTCACGTGTGGGGGGCGGGGGTCTACCACTGTGCCTCGGCGCCACGTCATCCAGTACGACTACACCGCCTCCTTTGGTATACGGAGTCGGCTGGATATCCACGCTCGCGGGCGCCATTGGGGGCGGGTCGTTTTTCCCGCCCCCTCGTTCGCTCCCGCGTGCGTGACGCTGGCGGGAAATGATGGCGGCGGTGCCTATATCAGGCATGCCTGCTGTGGCCTCGGACACCTCCGGCAACTTCACATTCACTCACCACACGGTCAATAGGATCTTCACCACTACAGGTATGTTCACTCCTACATCTTCCTTCTCCAGATACATCCCTTCCATAGCACCAATGACACAGCCCCAGTGGGTCCTTCCACCATTCCCTTACTTTCCTATCCCCACACGTCAGGGTAGGTCTCGTACGGGTCACACCTGTGCCTCTGGAGGTACCCTTTGACACTGGTCACTATCTTTTGGACCACACTTTGGTTAACACACATGTTATTTCACTAACTACAGTTATATTACTTGTCCGTTTCTAGGCACTGGTATCCATATACCTCACCTTAGTTGGCATGACACTACCATGTCATACTTTCCCACCTTCCAATTTTCTTTTCGGTTCTCCCTTTTGTCCACACCCCTATCCTTTCATTCCCTTACCACCTTCCTGGGTGACCCCGACACAGTAACCACGATACCTTCCCTACATAGACCTCTTCCTTCTACATCCTCACTTGTATGGACATC
>BLSH010324927.1:647871-669165 GCA_018402905.1 Glandirana rugosa | reverse complement strand
ATTACATGGAACTCCCTTGGAGAAATGGGCGTGTACTTGGAGCCACTAGAGGACTTGTGGGGGGGGGGGGGTACTGGAACGCACTTGGAGACACACGTATGCATTTGGAGACACTAAATTGGGGTGTACTAGGACACACTTAGAAACACTAGATGGCTCAGAGCTCACTTAAAGACACAAAGGTGCACTTTAAAACACTAGATGGCATTGGGGTGCCCTGGGACACACTTGGAGATACTTGGAGATAATATGCATTGGAGTCAGTAAATTATATGGAACTCACTTGGAGACACAGGACACAGGGGCGCACTTGAAGACACTAGATGGCACAAGGCTTACTTGGAGACACAGGGGTGCACTTGGAGACACTAGATGGCACAAGGCATAATTGGAGACACAGGACACAGGGGTGCACTTGGAGACACTAGATGGCACAAGGCTTACTTGGAGACACAGGACACAGGGGTGCACTTGGAGACACTAGATAGCACAAGGCTTAATTGGAGACACAGGGGTGCACTTGGAGACACTAGATGGCACAAGGCTTACTTGGAGACACAGGACACAGGGGTGCATTTGGAGACACTAGATGGCACAAGGCTTAATTGGAGACACAGGGGTGCACTTGGAGACACTAGATGGCACAAGGCTTACTTGGAGACACAGGACACAGGGGCACTTGGAGACACTAGATGGCACAAGGCGCACTTGGAGACACAGGGGTACACTTGGAGACACTAGATGGCACAAGGCTTACTTGGAAACACAGGACACAGGGGTGCACTTGGAGACACTAGATGGCACAAGGCTTACTTAGATACACAGGTGCACTTGGAGACACTAGATGGCACAAGGCACACTTGGAGACATAGGACACAGGTGCATTTGGAGACACTAGATGGCACAAGGCTTACTTGGAGAAACAGGGGTGCACTTGGAGACACTAGATGGCACAAGGCTTACTTGGAGACACAGGACACAGGGGTGCACTTGGAGACACTAGATGGCACAGGGCTTACTTGGAGACACGACACAGGGGTGCACTTGGAGACACTAGATGGCAAAAGGCTTACTTGGAGACACAGAACACACAGGACACAGGGAACACAGGGATGCACTTGGAGACACTAGATGGCACAGGGGTTACTAGGAGACACAGGACATGGGTGCACTTGGAGACACTAGATGGCACAAGGCTTACTTGGAGACTCAGGGGTGCACTTGGAGACATTAGATTGCACAAGGCTTACTTGGAGACACAGGGGTGCACTTGGAGACATTAGATTGCACAAGGCTTACTTGGAGACACAGGACACGGGTGCACTTGGAGACACTAGATGGCATAAGGCTTACTTAGAGACACAGGGGTTCACTTGGAGACACTAGATGGCACAAGGCGCACTTGGAGACACAGGGGGTGCACTAGAGGTCTCTAGATCAGGGTTTCTCAACCAGGCTTCCTTTAGAGGCTGCTAGGGGTTGCTTGAGCAACAAGTAGTTTCTGCCTTTTAGATAAGTGGCACTGGCGCCGTTGATCTTTTTAGGTTTCTGTAAAGGTGGGATTCTTCCCAGTGACCATAAGTGTAAGAAGCATTCTTCCTACTGACCATCACACTAATATACCCTGATTTACAGATATAATAATTTTTGGTCCCTGAGACCAGAAAGTTATTTCAATGGTTGCTCTGTGCTGAAAAGGTTGAGAAAAGCTGTGCTAGACAATTCAGGTAGTACTTGGAGACACAGGGCACAGAGTGGCACACTTGGAGATACTGGGTGCACTAGCAGCCACTAGATGACGCAGGAACCGGAAGCTTATAAAGTGACATCTACAGACAAATATGGGCACTGTAGTTTGTTGCCATTTCATGGGTGCGTGCAAGTTTAAGGCTTGGCATGTTTGGTATCTTTTTAATAAATGCAAACTTGTATTTTATATTTTATGAAAATATTGGATATTATATATTGTGTTTGTGTGATAAACTGAATTCAGTATATTTTTTTACTGAAAATCTGGGTTGTGCTATTATCATGTTACATAAGATATTGCAACTTCCACTGTTTAATTCTCCAGGGTCCCTGCTTTAATATATAATGTTGGGGGGCCATTATCTAATCTTTTGCCCTAAAATGTGCAATTTCGCATATGTGCAAAAAAAAAACAAAACAAAAGCGGCTTTGGCAGTGAAATAGATAATGGCGTGTGGTCTGCTGGATTTACCCTAGGGTTGCCACCTGTCCAGGATTCACCCGGACAGTTCGGGTTTGGAATCATGTGTCCGGGTTTCAGACTGCTTGAAACCCGGACACATGATTCAGACTGGACTATGGCTTCCTAGCAGGGTTGCTGGCTGCAGTTGTCTCAGCTGAGAGTGTCTGTTACACTCTGTTTCACACTGCCCAAAGCCAGCACTAACAATCTCCCCACCCAAACACACACACAGACGGGAGAGGAGAGAGGGCTTGATCTGCAACTCTTCCTCCCGCACCTATCCCTCTGTGTCTGCCCACACTCCAATCCCTGGCGCTGTGCCTCAGAAAAGGAAAGTGGGGGCTGGAAATTTGATGTCCAGCAGCCTCTGATACATATGGATGAGAGGCGTGACTGCCAAAGGGTGAGTGAGCTCACCATCCATCCCTGTCTTTGACTGAATTTTCCCCCTTCTCTTTCCTGCCTCTGAGTCGGTACATTAAGGTAAATCAGGGTTCTCAGAGCACCCTTTTCAGAGTTCCTTTTTTACCAGAGGCCAGAGTCTTTCTCCTTACATCAGAGTCCTCAGTGTTCCCCCTTAAATCGGGGTTCCCAGACCATCCCTTATGTTACAGTCCCCAGAGTTCTCTCTTACATCAGAGTCTGCAGAGTCCCCCCCTACAGTGAAAGGGAACTCTGCAAGGTCAGATGTAAAAGGGGAACTCTAAATTCAGATGAAAAAAGGGAGCTCTGTGGACTCTGATGTAAAGGAGGACGTTTGTTATTAACTTCATATGATTAGAAATTTTATTTAATTGCAAAATATATGTATAGTTTATACTATAAATATAATTGCCGTGCGCCACTAAAAGTGTTCGGTTTTGACTTCAAGAAAAGGTGGCAACCCTAATTTACCCCCTGGCCGGCTTGCTACCCTGGGCTACAGTCTATGTACCCCATACAGAGGTCCGACCTTGAGAAAAATTGCCTAAGATGTACAGTAAATGAGTTTTTAAAGCGAATGTTCATCTATCCTCTCCTGTCATGGTGGTGTGCGTTCTGCCAATATTTCCTGAGTCTGTATCGGCTCAGCTTTGTCTATGTGCCGTCTCTGAAAAACAAAGCACACAAACACAGAAATAGCTGAAAAACAGGATGTTTTCCTACGTCCCGACATCAGCCGGCATGTTCACTGCTCGGAGAAAGTTCTCCTGACCTTGTTGTGGGATTCAGAATCTGAATACGGGATGTTATGAGCCATGATTCAAAGTTCCGTGGCAGTAAACCATAAAAATGTCACGTGGCTACTTGCTGCATTGCAGTGATTGCCACCCAGTCGTTTATTAAACCCAATCACTAAAAGCTCATAGGAGCTGTAACATGTTAATGTGACTTCAAATGTTTCCAAGAAACCCGCAGCTTTCAGTACAAGACTCCCTGGTGATCCTGCCATGTAGGTCCATGTTCAAGAACTTCCTGATATTAGGTGACAACGCTCTGTTTCAGTTTCCCAATTGTGCTCCTGCCAGGGCTGGTGCAAGGATTTTTGACACCCTAGGCCAGGGATATGCAATTAGCGGACCTCCAGCTGTTGCAGAACTACAAGTCCCATGAAGCATAGCAGCCACAAGCATGACACCTAGAGGCAGAGGCATGATGGGACTTGTAGTTTTGCAACAGCTGGAGGTCCGCTAATTGCTTATCCCTGCCCTAGGCGAAACTTCATTTTGCCGCCCCCTTGGCTCCACCCCTGACTCTACCTCCTTTTCCCTGCCCAGCCTGATCAGCGCCAATGAATTGCAGCCTGATCGGCGCCAATCAATAATGCCTCACCTGTACCCATGAAATACAGCTTCACCAGCGCTAATCAATACAGCCTCACCTGTGCCCATGAAATACAGCTTCACCAGCGCCAATCAATACAGCCTCACCTGTGCCCATCAAATACAGCTTCACCAGCGCCAATCAATACAGCCTCACCTGTGCCCATCAAATACAACTTCACCAGCATCAATCAATACAGCCTCACCTGTGCCCATCAAATGCAACTTCACCAGCGCCAACCAATACAGCTTCACCTGTGCCCATCAAATACAGCTTCACCAGCGCCAAACAATGCAGTCTCACCTGTGCCCATCGTATACAGCTTCACCAGCGCCAATCAATACAGCCTCACCTGTGCCCATCAAATACAGCTTCACCTGTATCCATCAAATACAGCTTCACCTGTGCCCATCAAATACAGCTTCGCCTGTGCCCATCAAATACAGCCTCACGGGGGGTGGGGGCGGAGGGGGGTATATGGCAGATCAGTAACTATTTCTATATACATTTGCAAATGGCATGTGATAATACAATCTCATTAACTCAGTCAGACAGTGTCAGTTTTTACATAAATCAATGCAGAGCAGCCAGTGACAGATCAACAGTGGCCAGGCGCCCCTAGGCGTCAGGGCGCCCTAGGCGGCCGCCTACTCCGCCTAGTGGTAGAGCCGGCCCTGGCTCCTGCATGGCGTTTGCATGTTCTTCCTGGGCTTGTGTGGGTTTCCTCCGGGTACTCCTGGTAGGTTAATTGGCCATGATATGTGTATGTGTGGACAGTATGTGAGATAGGGACCTTAGATTGTAATCTCTTTGGGGGCAGGGGCTGATATAAAGTATTGTACATAAATTGTCAGCACTATACAAATACCTATAATAAATACAGGGCCATGCGGGGGCCATATTATAACTTTCACAAGTATAACTGTCTTTTTGTTATGTCTCTTTGACCCGTCCTGACTCATGGATCCGTTCACTGTTTGCATTCCTGGCTGGGACTGGTGAGGAGGGTTCATGTGTATTTGAAGTGTCTGGTTCCTCTGAGTCTCTATTTCCAGCCCCGGATGCTCATTAGGAAGATTTTATCAGTTGGGTATTTATATTCTCATGCTGAATGAAGCTCCTCATCATACTTCCCTGACACACTCTGCTTCGGGACACCAAAGAGTCACAGATCTGGAGAGCCTGGGCTAAAGGCGTTCAGTCCACCTTTACATTCTCCCGGTGCGTTAACATATATTATGTTGCCCATTTAGGCAGCCCACTGAAATCACTGGCAATGCATCAAAATTTCCTGAAAATTGGACGTGCCATATAATTTATAACACGCTGGAACGCAGTTGTTCAGCAGTTAAGTTTGCCACATCAGTCCGAATTGTTTTAATAGTTCCTCCACATCAGTGTTTCTAAAACGATGGAGTCGGGACTCAATTTGGGTTTTAGATGTGTTTTTGATGGGTCGCTACTGGCCTAGGTAGCCCAGTTTGTCCAAAAGCAAGATTATTGGAAGATGATGTAGAACAGTGGTCATGGCTCACTGTCATGCCACGGCCTCCCTTTTCCCAGGCCTAAAGTCAGCTGCAGATCTCTTGACCTCCCATACTGCCTCCCAGCTCCCATGGTGTGCCCCAACCTCAAAAGGGAGACAACAGTGTCCCAGAGAGTCCCCAGCTTCCACAGTGCCCCACAGCCTGCTGCAAAGCCCTCCAACAGTGTCCCACAGCGCCCCTCAGCTCCAACCAGAAACCTCATCCCCTACTTAGTCACCATGTCTACTACATATGCTCCTAACCTACTCCACAATCCCAACAGTGTCCCACAGTACCCTTCAGCCCCCTTCAGAAACCTCATCCCCTACACAACCACCAAGTCTGCTACAGAGTCTCCTAACCTACTCCACAACTCCAACAGTGTCCCTCAGTGCCCCTCAGCTCCAGCCAGAAACCTTATCCCCTATATGGCCACCGTGCCTTCTACAGAATCTCTTAACCTACTCTACAACCCCAACAGTGTCCCACAGTGCCCCTCAGCTACAACAAGAAACCTCATTCCCTACACGTTCACCATGTCTACTACAGTCTCTTAACCTACTCCACAACCTCAACAGTGTCCCACAGTGCCCTTCAGCCCCTCCAGAAACCTCATCCCCTACATGGCCGCCAAGTCTGCTACAGAGTCTCCTAACCTACTCCACAACCCCAACAGTGTCCTAGTGCCCCTCAGCTCCAGCCAGAAACCTCATCCCCTACATGGTCACCATGTCTACAAGAGAGTCCAGTGGCGGCTGGTGCCTAAACCTCCTAGCTGCCCCCCCCCTACTCCACACCCCCAACAGTGTGACACAGTGCCCCTCACCCCCCTCCAGAAACCTCATCCCCTACACATCCACCATGTCTACTACAGTCTCCTAACCTATATCCACAACCCCAACAATGTCTCACAGTGCCCCTCAGCTCCAACCACAAACCTCATCCTGTACTCGGTCACCATGTCTGCTACATATGCTCTTAACCTACTCCACAACCCCAACAGTGTCCCACAGTGCCCCTCAGCCCCCTCCAGAAACCTCATCCCTTACATGGCCACCAAGTCTGCTACAGAGTCTCCTAACCTACTCCACAACCCCAACAGTGTCCTAGTGCCCCTCAGCTCCAACCAGAAACCTCATCCCTTACATGGTCACCATGTCTACTACAGAGTCTCCTAACCTACTCCAAAACCCCAAAAGTGTCCCACGGTGCCCCTCAGCCCTCTCCAGAAACCTCATCCCCTACATGGCCACCAAGTCTGCTACAGGGTCTCCTAACTTACTCCACAAGCCCAACAGTATCCCACAGTGCCCCTTGACCCCCTACAGAAACCTGATCCCCTACATGGCCACAAAGTCTGCTACAGAGTCTCCTAACCTACTCCACAACTCCAACAGGGTTCCACAGTGCCCCTCAGCTCCAACCAGAAACCTCATCCCTTACACAGTCACCATGTCTACTACAGATGTTCCTGACCTACTCCACAACCCTAGCAGTGTTCTACAGTGCCCCTCAGCCCCCTCCAGAAACCTCATCCCCTACAATGCCACCAAGTCTGCTACAGATTCTCTTAACCTACTCCACAACCCCAACAGTGCTCCTCAGCCCCCTCCAGAAACCTCATCCCCTACACGTCCACCATATCTAGTACAGTCTCCTAACCTACGCTGAAACCCCAACAGTGTTCCACAGAGCCCCTCAGCTCCAACCAGAAACCTCATCCCCTACACAGTCACCATGTCTACTAGAGAGTCTCCTAACCTACTCCACAACCTCAACAGTGTTCCACAGTACCCCTCATCTCCCTCCAGAAACCTCATCTCCTACGCGTCCACCATGTCTTCTACAGATGCTCCTAACCTACCCCACAACCCCAACAGTGTCCCCAGTACCCCTCAGCCCCCTCCAGAAACCTCATCCCCTACACGGCCACCAAGACTGCTACAGAGTCTCCTAACCTACTCCACAACTCCAACAGTGCTCCTTAGCCCCCTCCAATAACCTCATCCCCTACACGTCCATCATGTCTACTACGGCCTCCTAACCTACTCCACAACCCCAACAGTGTCCCACAGTGTCCCTCAGCCCCCTCCAGAAACCTCATCCTCTACACGGCCACCAAGTCTGCTACTGGGTATTCAAACCTACTCCACAACCCCAACAGTGCCCCTCAGACCCCTCCAGAAACCTCATCCCCTACACGTCCATCATGTCTACTACAGCTGGAGGGCCGTAGTTTGAGGATCCCTGCCCTACACGTTCATCATGTCTACTACGGCCTCCTAACCTACTCCACAACCTCAACAGTGTTCCACAGTACCCCTCAGCTCCCTCCAGAAACCTCATCTCCTACGCGTCCACCATGTCTTCTACAGATGCTCCTAACCTACTCCACAACCCCAACAGTGTCCCCAGTACCCCTCAGCCCCCTCCAGAAACCTCATCCCCTACACGGCCACCAAGTCTGCTACAGAGTCTCCTAACCTACTCCACAACTCCAACAGTGCTCCTTAGCCCCCTCCAATAACCTCATCCCCTACACGTCCATCATGTCTACTATGGTCTCCTAACCTACTCCACAACCCCAACAGTGTCCCACAGTGTCCCTCAGCCCCCTCCAGAAACCTCATCCTCTACACGGCCACCAAGTCTGCTACTGGGTATTCAAACCTACTCCACAACCCCAACAGTGCCCCTCAGACCCCTCCAGAAACCTCATCCCCTACACGTCCATCATGTCTACTACAGCTGGAGGGCCGTAGTTTGAGGATCCCTGCCCTACACGTTCATCATGTCTACTACGGCCTCCTAACCTACTCCACAACCCCAACAGTGTCACACAGTGCTTCTCACCCTCTTCCAGATTCCACATTCCCTACACAGCCACCAAGTCTGCTACAGGATCTCCTTACTTACTCCACAACCCCAACAGTGTCCCTCAGCCTTCTCCAGAAACCTCATCCTCTACACGGCCACCAAGTATGCTACAGGGTCTCCTTACTTACTCCACAACCCCAACAGTGTCCCTCAGCCCCCTCCAGAAACCTCATCCTCTACACGGCCACCAAGTCTGCTACTGGGTATTCAAACCTACTCCACAACCCCAACAGTGTCCCTCAGCCTTCTCCAGAAACCTCATCCCCTTCACGGCCACCATGTCTACCACAGAGTCTCCTAACCTACTCCTAGTTCCGTATTGGCTGCGCGCTGCTATCAGGACACAGGGACTGCTGGCACTTGTAATTCGCTATTGGCTGTATGCTGCTATTTAGACATGGAGATTGCTGTGACTTGCAGTTCCATATTGGCTGCATGCTGCTATCTGGACACTGGGACGGCTGGAAATCGTAGCCTTGTATTAGCTGGTCACTGTGACTGATGGGACTTGTAGCTCTGTATTGGCTGCGTGCTGCTATCAGGACTGTGTTGGGATTTGTAGTTCCATATTGGCTGTGTGCTGCTATCTGGACACTGGGACTTGTAGTCCTTTATTAGCTGGTCACCGTCACTGATGGGACTTATAACTCTGTATTGGCTGCGTGCTGCTATTAGGACACAGGGACTGCTGGGACCTGTAGTTCCCTATTGGCTATATGCTGCTATTTGGATACTGGGACTGCTGGAACCTGTAGTTTTTGCATTGGCTGTGTGCTGCATTTTGGATGCTGTAATTGCTGGGACTTATAGCCCTTTATTAGCTGGTCACTGTGACTGATGGGACTTATAGCTCTGTATTGGCTGCGTGCTGCTATCAGGACACAGGGACTGCTGGGATTTGTAGTTCCCTGTTAGCTGTATGCTGCTATTTGGATGCTGGAACTGCTGGGACTTGTAGTTTTTGCATTGGTTGTGTGCTGCTATTTGGACACTGGGATTGTTGAGACTTATAGACCTGTATAAGCCTCTATCAAGGCATAGGGACTGCTGGGACTTGTAGTTCCATATTGGCTGTATGCAGCTATCAGGACACTGTGACTGCTGGGACTTGTAGTTCCATATTGGCTGTATGCTGCTATCAGGACACTGGAACAGCTGGGACTTGTAGTTCCATATTGGCTGCGTGCCGCTCTCAGGACACATAGACTGCTGGGACTTGTAGTTCCATATTAGCTGTGTGCTGCTACCAGGACACTGGGACTTGTAGTTCCATATTGGCTGTATGCTGCTATCAGGAGACTGTGACTGCTGGGACTTATAGTTCCATATTGGCTGTATGCTGCTATCAGGACACTGGAACAGCTGGGGACTTGTAGTTCCATATTGGCTGCGTGCCGCTCTCAGGACACATAGACTGCTGGGACTTGTAGTTCCATATTAGCTGTGTGCTGCTACCAGGACACTGGGACTTGTAGTTCCATATTGGCTGTATGCTGCTATCAGGACACTGGGACTGCTGGGACTTGTAGTTCCATATTGACTGCATGCTGGTATCTGGACACTGGGATTGGTGGGATTTGTAGTTCCATATTGGCTGTATGCTGCTATCAGGACACTGGGACTGCTGGGACTTGTAGTTCCATATTAGCTGTGTGCTGCTACCAGGACACTGGGACTTGTAGTTCCATATTGGCTGTATGCTGCTATCAGGACACTGGGACTGCTGGGACTTGTAGTTCCATATTGACTGCATGCTGGTATCTGGACACTGGGATTGGTGGGATTTGTAGTTCCATATTGGCTTATGCTGCTATCAGGACACTGGGACTGCTGGGACTTGTAGTTCCATGTTGGCTGTATGCTGCTATCAGGACACTGGGGCTGCTGGGACTTGTAGTTCCATGTTGGCTGTATGCTGCTATCAGCACACTGGGACTGCTGGGACTTCTAGTTCCATATTGGCTGTATGCTGGTATCTGGACACTGGGATTGGTGGGATTTGTAGTTCCATATTGGCTTATGCTGCTATCAGGACACTGGGGCTGCTGGGACTTGTAGTTCCATGTTGGCTGTATGCTGCTATCAGGGCACTGGGACTGCTGGGACTTGTAGTTCCATATTGACTGCATGCTGGTATCTGGACACTGGGATTGGTGGGATTTGTAGTTCCATATTGGCTGTGTGCTGCTATCTGGACACTGGGACTTGTAGTCCTTTATTAGCTGGTCACCATCACTGATGGGACTTATAGCTCTGTTTTGGCTGTGTGCTACTATTAGGACACAGGGACTGCTGGGACCTGTAGTTTAGGGTTGCCACCTCATCCCTTTAAACCCGAACACATATGAATTACACAGGCTGTTCTGTGGCTGATTAAGGTGGTAATTAAACTCACTTGGTGCCTCATCTGCATTAAATTAGCCTCAGAACAACATTCTGTGTAATGCATATGTGTTCAGGTTTAAAGGGATGAGGTGGCAACTCTACTGTAGTTCCCTATTGGCTATATGCTGCTATTTGGATACTGGGACTGCTGGAACCTGTAGTTTTTGCATTGACTGTTCTGCATTTTGGATGCTGTAATTGCTGGGACTTATAGTCCTTTATTAGCTGGTCACTGTGACTGATGGGACTTATAGCTCTGTATTGGCTGTGGGCTGCTATCATGACACAGAGACTGCTGGGATTTGTAGTTCCCTGTTGGCTGTATGCTGCTATTTGGACGCTGGAACTGCTGGGACTTGTAGTTTTTTCACTGGTTGTGTGCTGCTATTTGGACACTGGGATTGTTGGGACTTGTAGACCTTAGGGTTGCTGCCACATCACCCCTTTAATCCAGGACTCATATGAATTACACAGGTTGTTCTGAGGCTAATTTAATGCAGATGAGGCATCAAGTGAGTTTAATTACCACCTTAATCAGCCACAGAACAACCTGTATAATTAATATGTGTCCTGGATTAAAGGGATGATGTGGCAACCCTACTAGACCTGTATTAGCCTCTATCAGGACGCAGAGACTGCTGGGACTTGTAGTTTTCATATTGGCTGTGTGACGCTATCAGGACCCTGAGATTGCTGGGACTTGTAGTTACCAATTGGCTGTATGCTGCTATCAGGACACAGGGGCCGCTGGGACTTGTAGTTCCATATTGGCTGTATGCTGCTAGCAAGACACTAGGGCTGCTGGGACTTGTAGTTCCATATTGGCTGTATGCTGCTATCAGGACACTGGGGCTGCTGGGACTTGTAATTCCATATTGGCTGTATGCTGCTATCAGGACACTGGGGCTGCTGGGACTTGTAATTCCATATTGGCTGTATGCTGCTATCGGGACACTGGGACTGCTGGGACTTGTAGTTCCCTATTGGCTGAATGCTGCTATGTAGACACTGGGACTGCTGGGATTTGTAGTTCCATATTGGCTGTGTGCTGCTACAAGGACACTGAGATTGCTGGGACTTGTAGTTCCCTATTGGCTGTATGCTGCTATCAGGACACAGGAGCCGCTAGGACTTGTAGTTCCAGATTGGCTGTATGCTGCTATCTGGACACTGGGACTGCTGGGATTTGTAGTTACATATTGGCTGTATGCTGATATCTAGACACTAGGGCTGCTGGGACTTGTAGTTCCATATTGGCTGTATGCTGCTATCAGGACACTGGGACTGCTGGGACTTGTAGTTCCCTATTGGCTGAATGCTGCTATGTAGACGCTGGGATTTGTAGTTCCATATTGGCTGTGTGCTGCTATCAGGACACTGTGACTGTTGGGATTTGTAGTTACATATTGGCTGTGTGCTGGTATCTGGACACTGGGATTGCTGGGACTTGTAGTTTCATGTTGGCTTCATGTTGCTATCTAAACCCTGGAACTGTTGGACTGTATTTAGACACTTGGGTTGCTGGGACTTGTAGTTTTTATATTGGCCCTATGCTGCTATCAGGACACTGGGACTGCTGGGATTTGTAGTTCCATATTGGCTGTATGCTGCTACCAGGACACTGGGGCTGCTGGGACTTGTAGTTCCATATTGGCTGTGTGCTGCTATCAGGACACTGGGGCTGCTGGGACTTGTAGTTCCATATTGGCTGTATGCTGCTACCAGGATACTGGGGCTGCTGGGACTTGTAGTTCCATATTGGCTGTATGCTGCTACCAGGATACTGGGGCTGCTGGGACTTGTAGTTCCATATTGACTGTATGCTGCTATCGGGACAATGGGACTGCTGGGACTTGTAGTTCCATATTGGGTGTATGCTGCTATCAGGACACTGGGGCTGCTGGAACTTTTAGTTCCATATTTGCTGTATGTTGATATCAGGACACTGGGACTGCTGGGACTTGTAGTTCCATATTGGCTATGTGCTGGTATCTAGACACTGGGACTGCTGGGACTTGTAGTTTTTATATTGGCTGTATGCTGCTATCAGGACACTGGGACTGCTGGGACTTGTAGTTACATACCGACTGTATGCTGGTATCTGGACACTGGGATTGCTGGGATTTGTAGTGCCATATTGGCTGTATCAGGACTCTGGGACTACAGAGACTTATAGTTTGCATTGACTGTGTGCAGCTATTTTGACAATGGGATTGCTGAGACTTGTAGTCCTGTATTAGCTAGTCACCGGGGCTTCTGGGACTTGTAGTTCCATATTGGCTGTATACTGTTAGCAGGACACTGAGACTGCTGGGACTTGTAGTTCCATATTGGCTGCATGCTGCTATCTAGACACTGGGACTGATGGCATTAGTAGTTTCATATTGGCTGTGTGCTGGTATCTAGACACTGGGCTTGCTGGGACTTGTAGTTCCATATTGGCTGTATGCTGCTATAAGGACATTGGGACTGCTGGGACTTGTAGTTCCATATTGACTGTATGCTGGTATCTGGACACTGGCACTGCTGGGATTTGTAGTTACATATTGGCTGTATGCTGATATCTAGACACTGGGGCTGCTGGGACTTGTAGTTCCCTATTGGCTGCATGCTACTATCTAGGCACTGGGACTGCTGGGATTTGTAGTTCCATATTGGCTTTATGCTGCTATTAGGACACTGGGACTGCTGGGACTTGTAGTTCCATATTGGCTGTATGCTGCTATCGGGACGCTGGGACTTGTAGTTCCATATTGGCTGTATGCTGCTATCGGGACACTGGGACTGCTGGGACTTGTAGTTCCCTATTGGCTGAATGCTGCTATGTAGACACTGGGACTGCTGGGACTTGTAGTTCCATATTAGCTGCAAGCTGCTACCAGAAAACTGAACTGCTGGAACTTGTAGTTCCCTATTGGCTGTATGCTGCTATCAGGACACTGTGACTGTTGGGATTTGTAGTTACATATTGGCTGTGTGCTGGTATCTGGACACTGGGATTGCTGGGACTTGTAGTTTCATGTTGCTATCTAAACCCTGGAACTGTTGGACTGTATTTAGACACTGGGGTTGCTGGGACTTGTAGTTTTTATATTGGCTGTATGCTGCTATCAGGACACTGGGACTTGTAGTTCCATATTGACTGTATGCTGCTATCGGGACAATGGGACTGCTGGGACTTGTAGTTCCATATTGGCTGTATGCTGCTATCAGGACACTGGGGCTGCTGGAACTTTTAGTTCCATATTTGCTGTATGTTGATATCAGGACGCTGGGACTTGTTGTTCCATATTGACTATGTGCTGGTATCTAGACACTGGGACTGCTGGGATTTGTAGTTTCATATTGGCTGTGTGCTGGTATCTAGACACTGGGGTTGCTGGGACTTGTAGTTCCATATTGGCTGTATGCTGCTACCAGGACACTGGGGCTGCTGGGACTTGTAATTCCATATTGGCTGTGTGCTGCTATCAGGACAATGGGGCTGCTGGGACTTGTAGTTCCATATTGGCTGTATGCTGCTACCAGGATACTGGGGCTGCTGGGACTTTTAGTTCCATATTTGCTGTATGTTGATATCAGGACACTGGGACTGCTGGGACTTGTAGTTCCATATTGGCTATGTGCTGGTATCTAGACACTGGGACTGCTGGGATTTGTAGTTTCATATTGGCTATGTGCTGGCATTTAGACACTGGGACTTGTAGTTTTTATATTGGCTGTATCAGGACACTGGGACTGCAGAGACTTATAGTTTGCATTAACTGTGTGCAGCTATTTTGACAATGGGATTGCTGAGACTTGTAGTCCTGTATTAGCTAGTCACTGGGGCTTCTGGGACTTGTAGTTCCATATTGGCTATATGCTGCTATCAGGACACAGAGACTGCTGGGACTTGTAGTTTCATATTGGCTGTATACTGTTAGCAGGACACTGGGACTGCTGGGACTTGTAGTTCCATATTGGGTGTATGCTGTTATCAGGACAATGGGACTGATGGGACTTGTAGTTCCATATTGGCTGTATCAGGACACTGGGACTGCTGGGATTAGTAGTTTCATATTGGCTGTGTGCTGGTATCTAGACACTGGGCTTGCTGGGACTTGTAGTTCACTGCTGGGCTGCATGCTACTATCTAGGCACTGGGACTGCTGGGATTTGTAGTTCCATATTGGCTGTATGCTGCTATCTAGGCACTGGGACTGCTGGGATTTGTAGTTCCATATTGGCTGAATGCTGCTATGTAGACACTGGGACTGCTGGGACTTGTAGTTCCATATTGGCTGCAAGCTGCTACCAGAAAACTGAACTGCTGGAACTTCTAGTTCCCTATTGGCTGTATGCTGCTATCAGGACACTGTGACTGTTGGGATTTGTAGTTACATATTGCCTGTGTGCTGGTATCTGGACACAGGGATTGCTGGGACTTGTAGTTTCATGTTGGCTTCATGTTGCTATCTAAACCCTGGAACTGTTGGACTGTATTTAGACACTGGGGTTGCTGGGACTTGTAGTTTTTATATTGGCTGTATGCTGCTATTAGGACACTGGGACTGCTGGGACTTGTAGTTCCATATTGGCTGTATGCTGCTATCAGGACACTGGGGCTGCTGGGACTTGTAGTTCCATATTGGCTGTATGCTGCTATCAGGACACTGGGGCTGCTGGGACTTGTAGTTCCATATTGGCTGTATGCTGCTACCAGCACACTGGGGCTTCTGGGACTTGTAGTTCCATATTGACTGTATGCTGCTATCGGGACAATGGGACTGCTGGGACTTGTAGTTCCATATTGGCTGTATGCTGCTATCGGGACAATGGGACTGCTGGGACTTGTAGTTCCATATTGGCTGTATGCTGCTATCAGCACACTGGGACTGCTGGGACATGTAGTTCCATATTTGCTGTATGTTGATATCAGGACACTGGGACTGCTGGGACTTGTAGTTCCATATTGACTATGTGCTGGTATCTAGACACTGGGACTGATGGCATTAGTAGTTTCATATTGGCTGTGTGCTGGTATCTAGACACTGGGCTTGCTGGGACTTGTAGTTCCATATTGGCTGTATGCTGGTATCTGGACACTGGCAGTGCTGGGATTTGTAGTTACATATTGGCTGTATGCTGATATCTAGACACTGGGGCTGCTGGGACTTGTAGTTCCCTATTGGCTGCATGCTACTATCTAGGCACTGGGACTGCTGGGATTTGTAGTTCCATATTGGCTTTATGCTGCTATTAGGACACTGGGACTGCTGGGACTTGTAGTTCCATATTGACTATATGCTGCTATCAGGACACAGATACTGCTGGGACTTGTAGTTCCATATTGGCTGTATGCTGCTATCGGGACGCTGGGACTTGTAGTTCCATATTGGCTGTATGCTGCTATCGGGACACTGGGACTGCTGGGACTTGTAGTTCCCTATTGGCTGAATGCTGCTATGTAGACACTGGGACTGCTGGGACTTGTAGTTCCATATTGGCTGCAAGCTGCTACCAGAAAACTGAACTGCTGGAACTTGTAGTTCCCTATTGGCTGTATGCTGCTATCAGGACACTGACTGTTGGGATTTGTAGTTACATATTGGCTGTGTGCTGGTATCTGGACACTGGGATTGCTGGGAATTGTAGTTTCATGTTGCTATCTAAACCCTGGAACTGTTGGACTGTATTTAGACACTGGGGTTGCTGGGACTTGTAGTTTTTATATTGGCTGTATGCTGCTATCAGGACACTGGGACTTGTAGTTCCATATTGACTGTATGCTGCTATCAGGACACTGGGGCTGCTGGGACTTGTAGTTCCATATTGGCTGTATGCTGCTATCAGGACACTGGGGCTGCTGGGACTTGTAGTTCCATATTGGCTGTATGCTGCTACCAGCACACTGGGGCTTCTGGGACTTGTAGTTCCATATTGACTGTATGCTGCTATCGGGACAATGGGACTGCTGGGACTTGTAGTTCCATATTGGCTGTATGCTGCTATCGGGACAATGGGACTGCTGGGACTTGTAGTTCCATATTGGCTGTATGCTGCTATCAGCACACTGGGACTGCTGGGACATGTAGTTCCATATTTGCTGTATGTTGATATCAGGACACTGGGACTGCTGGGACTTGTAGTTCCATATTGACTATGTGCTGGTATCTAGACACTGGGGTTGCTGGGACTTGTAGTTCCATATTGGCTGTATGCTGCTATCAGGACACTGGGACTGCTGGGACTTGTAGTTTCATATTGGCTGTTTGGCGTTATCAGGACACTGGGACTGCTGGGACTTGTAGTTCCATATTGGCTGTGTGCTGCTACCAGGACACTGGGGCTGCTGGGACTTGTAGTTCCATGTTGGCTGTATGCTGTTACCAGGACGCTGGGACTTGTAGTTCCATATTGGCTGTATGCTGCTATTGGGACACTGGGACATGTAGTTCCATATTTGCTGTATGTTGATATCAGGACACTGGGGCTGCTGGGACTTGTAGTTCCATATTGGCTGTGTGCTGCTACCAGGACAATGGGACTGCTGTGACTTGTAGTTCCATATTGGCTGTATGCTGCTATCAGGACACTGGGACTGCTGGGACATGTAGTTCCATATTTGTTGTATGTTGATATCAGGCCACTAGGACTGCTGGGACTTGTAGTTCCATATTGGCTGTATCAGGACACTGGGGCTGCTGGAATTTGTAGATCCATATTTGTTGTATGTTGATATCAGGACACTGGGACTTGTAGTTTCATATTGGCTGTGTGCTGGTATCTAGACACTGGGCCTGCTGGGACTTGTAGTTCCATATTGACTGTATGCTGGTATCTGGACACTGGGACTGCTGGGTCTTGTAGTTCCATATTGGCTGTATGCTGCTATCAGGACACTGGGACTGCTGGGACTTGTAGTTCCATACCGACTGTATGCTGGTATCTGGACACTGGGATTGCTGGGATTTGTAGTGCCATATTGGCTGTATCAGGATTCTGGGACTGCAGAGACTTATAGTTTGCATTGACTGTGTGCAGCTATTTTGACAATGGGATTGCTGAGACTTGTAGTCCTGTATTAGCTAGTCACTGGGGCTTCTGGGACTTGTAGTTCCATATTGGCTGTATACTGTTAGCAGGACACTGGGACTTGTAGTTCCATATTGCCTGCATGCTGCTATCAGGACACTGGGACTGCTGGGACTTGTAGTTCCATATTGGCTGTGTGCTGCTATCAGGACACTGGGACTGCTGGGGCTTGTAGTTCCATATTGGCTGTATGCTGCTATCAGGAAACTGGGACTGCTGGGACTTGTAGTTCCATATTGGCTGCATGCTGCTATCTAGACACTGGGACTGATGGGATTAGTAGTTTTATATTGGCTGTGTGCTGGTATCTAGACACTGGGCTTGCTGGGACTTGTAGTTCCATATTGGCTGTATGCTGCTATCAGGACACTGGGACTGCTGGGACTTGTAGTTCCACATTGACTGTATGCTGCTATCAGGACACTGGGACTGCTGGGACTTGTACCTCCATATTGGCTGTATGCTGCTATCAGGACACTGGCACTGCTGGGACATGTAGTTCCATATTGGCTGTATCAGGACACTGGGGCTGCTGGAATTTGTAGATCCATATTTGTTGTATGTTGATATCAGGACACTGGGACTGCTGAGACTTGTACCTCCATATTGGCTGTATGCTGCTATAAGGACATTGGGACTGCTGTGACATGTAGTTCCATATTGACTGTATGCTGGTATCTGGACACTGGCACTGCTGGGACTTTTATTTCCACATTGGCTGTATGCTGCTATTAGGACACTGGGACTGCTGGGACTTGTAGTTCCATATTGGCTGTATGCTGCTATCAGGACACTGGGACTGCTGGGACTTGTAGTTCCATATTGGCTGTATGCTGCTATCAGGACACTGGGACTGCTGGGACTTGTAGTTCCTTGGCTGTGTGCTGGTATCTAGACTCTGGGATTTGTTCATGAATTCGATCGTATTATGATCGATTGGATCATGACTTTGCTTGTGGAAAGCAGAGATGCGAGTGATAACTCACGATGGTACGTTATATCCAACTATCAATTAAAATCCACTTCCCTGTGTGTTGCATATCAACCATATGGGCTGTGGACTATAGATTGATTAATTTTGATTGGGGGAAATCAATCAGAGAAGAAATCGATCATTTATCGAAGTGTGTGTGGCCACCAGAAGAATGCAGAGCAGAAGGCAATCCCATGTCTCATTCCATCACACAGCCCAAAAATTAGAGGGTCGCTCCTCATTTCTGCACATTGAACCGGCTGGAGGACCTTTGGATCCCTTTAGTCCCTGTAGGGTCAGAGGACCTTTGGATCCCTGTAGGGTCGTACAGTCTGAGAAAACGCAGACGAGACCTTTGTGTCCCACGCCTGGACACCATAGTTTAGGGGGATGGTTGTGCTAGATAAAAGCCAGCCCACATTACACAGACATTGTTCCCCCCAGGCCCTAGACAGCAAGGCTCGTCGTGGGAACAATGACCAGCTCTCAGGACCATAGCGATGTCTTGCAGATGACAGCAGCCGAGGGCTCTCTTGGGGAGGAGGCCCAGCAGCCCCCCGCGGAGGCCGAAGGGGGAGCCCCCAGTCCGTTGGCGCCCGTGAGAGTCCGGCAGCCCCGCATGTTCAGAAGGCGTGCGTACCTATTGGACGAGCTGTCCGACGACGAGGTGGTGAGGAGGTACCGGCTCAACCGCTCTTCCATCCAAGAGCTCTTCGACCTGGTCGGGGAGGACCTGGAGCCGCAGACCAGGAGGAACAAGGCTCTGCCCGGGATGTGCAAGCTGCTGGCGGTCTTGTACTTCTTGGGCAACGCCACCTTCCAGCCGGTCACCTCGCTCCTCATCGGCATGAGCCAGCCGACCTTCTCCAGGATCCTCAAGCAGGTGGTGGAGGCCATCCTCAAACATTCCAGGCACCTTATCCATTTCCCGTCGTCCTCGGCGGACTGGCAGAGGGTGAAGCAGGACTTCTTCCTGCTGGGGGGGATGCCGAACTGCCTGGGGGCCATCGACTGCACCCACATCGCCCTGGCGCCGCCACGGGAGAGGGAGGAGGTGTTCCGCAACTGGAAGGACTTCCACTCCCTCAACGTGCAGGTGGTGTGCGATTCCCACCTGCGCATCATGAGCGTCAACGCCGCCTTTCCGGGCAGCTGCCACAACTCCTACATCCTGCGTCAGTCCGCCCTTTACGACAAGTTCACGCAGAGGCAGATGCCGGACGGATGGCTCGTGGGTAAGCGGCTTGCACGTGCGCTTCTGGGAAATTAAAGGCCAGCTCCGGCCCAAAGTTTACTTTTTTTAGATTTGGATGGAGTGGGGAAGGGTTAAAACCTCCATCAAGGTTCTGAAGTGGAACTCCAGGCTTCCCCCAAAAAATTAAAAGTCAGCAGCTACAAATACTGTACACCACTTACCTGTCCAGGGATCCGTCAATCGGCTTTGGGTGCAGGTGGCAGCATCTCAAGTAAGGGGAAACCGGCAGTGACTCCTTGGGGCATCACAGGCAGGTTCCCTACTGGGAATGGGAATGGGAACTTACCTGTCCAGGGATCCAGCAATGTGCTCACCAGAGCCAATTCGTCAATCGGCTTTGGGTGCAGGTGGCAGCATCTCAAGTAAGGGGAAACCGGCAGTGACTCCTTGGGGCATCACAGGCAGGTTCCCTAATGGGAATGGGAACTTACCTGTCCAGGGATCCAGCAATGTGCTCACCAGAGCCAATTCGTCAATCGGTTTTGGGTGCAGTTGGCATCATCTCAAGTAAGGGAAACCGGCAGTGACGCCTTGGGGCATCACAGCCAGGTTCCCTACTGGGAATGCGAATTGGAACTTACCTGTCCAGGGATCCACCAATGTCCTCACCAGAGCCGATTCGTCAATCGGTTTTGGGTGCAGGTGGCAGCATCTCAAGTAAGGGAAACCGGCAGTGACGCCTTGGGGCATCACAGCCAGGTTTCCTACTGGGAATGGGAACTTACCTGTCCAGGGATCCACCAATGTCCTCACCAGAGCCAATTTGTCAATCGGTTTTGGGTGCAGGTGGCAGCATCTCAAGTAAGGGAAACCGGCAGTGACGTCTTGGGGCATCACAGCCAGGTTCCCTACTGGGAATGGGAATGGGAACTTACCTGTCCAGGGATCCAGCAATGTCCTCACCAGAGCCAATTTGTCAATCGGTTTTGGGTGCAGGTGGCAGCATCTCATGTAAGGGAAACCGGCAGTGATGCCTTGGGGCATCACAGCCAGGTTCCCGAATGGGAATGGGAACTTACCTGTCCAGTGATCAGTGGCGGCTGGTGAAGTTTTTGGATGGGGGGGCGCGAGGCCCTGCCCTTCCCTTTGACCCCTCCTACTTTTAATAAGCCCCACCCCGAATAATTTTCATCCTCCCCAGTTTCCCTTCCCGTCCCGGAGCGCGGGGGGGTAGGTTTTTGAAGTG